>VZTX01017893.1:10156-29812 GCA_013400915.1 Pardalotus punctatus | reverse complement strand
GCTCGCGCGCCCCCTTGCCGCGCGCGGGGCCTGGGGGCGCTTCCCGCCCGCGCCGGGCCGGGAGGCGGGAGTGGGGATTCCTTAGGCGCCCTTCCCGCTCGGCAGCTCCGCGGGGTCTCTGCGGCGGGAGGAAGGTGCGGGGCGGGCCAGGGCACGGAGACCCCCCCCGGGCTCGCCTCCCTGGTCTCCGGACGCTGTCAGGCGCTTCCCAGATGGAGCGCGGTCTCGCCCGGCCGGAGCAGTCGTGCGCCCGTCCCTCTTTCCGCCCAGCGCAAGGGACCGGCGTGCGGGACGGGCTTATCCCTCCCGCCGGCCCCTCACCTCACGAGTGCTCTGCGTTTTGACTTATCTGCCCGCAGCCTCTGGATAAAGTTTTTCTTCCATCAGAGCCTCAGCCCGGCACCCGCTTGTCACACCTTCAGTGCCCATCTCTTGCCTTGACGGCTGCAGCAAGTCTCCATGCCTTCTGCAGGTGTGTGGGCCCGACGGCGAGCGGAGCATGCAGTGAGAAATGTTAAGAATGCCTGCTAGGGAAAAAATTCCAAAAGAGGGAGAAAAGGTGTGATGATGCTCAGGTGGACAACAGGCTCCAAGCCTTCCATCCCAGCAGTACAGGAACTGACTGGGCCTTCAGCTTCTGCCACTGTTCCTCTGAGCTTAGATACTGCAGTCTTTAAGAATGAAAACAGGCAAAACCACCCTCTATTCAGATTTTTGACAGCTCTAATGAGCGCAAGGAAGAATTATGTAAACATTATTAAGTGTTAATAAACACATGTCAGCGTTAGGCACTCTTGTGTAGAAATGTTGGTAAAAGCCATGGCGAAAGCTTTATTCATAATGTCTTTTTAACTTTGTGTAGCTGGTGTAATAGGCCCTGTGCATTGCTGTTGCCGCGACAGAAAATCATTACCCAGTAATGGATGAGCCAGTTCGAAAGGAGTGCCACTGGGATACTGCACACTTTCATTCAAAGATGCTACATATTAGAGGAAGTAGCAGGAGGCCTGCCAACTTTCCCAATTTAATTATTAAACTGTCAGTTCCTGACTCCTTGTTTCAACTTCCTGAGGCAACATCTGGCTGTAATAACAAAAATAAATAAATAAAATAAAATTTGATCATTCACTCAGCAGCATTCTCTTTGCAATGTCCTTTTTACTGCAACTTTTATGAAAAGCTCAATATGGGGGATCCAGACCCGGCATCTCTCTGAACTACCCGAAAGCAAAGACAAGAACAGTTTCAGCTGTGATCCTCAAGGCAAAGCTGTGCAGAAGGCTATATCATATACTTGAGCCTTTTTTCAACTACTCTGGTGGTGTGCGTTTTAATCTTCCTAATCCTTCTTTTATTCATAAGAACATCAGTGTTTTTTTTTCACTGCATGAATCTGCATGATATGTCTTTGGGAGATAAAAAAAAATCTTTTGCTAGCCAAGAATTTTGCATTTTCATCAAACATTGCTTCAAAAGGGTAATGTTGGTTTCAGGAAAAAAAAAAAAAAGCCATAAAGGATATCAGATTTAAATGCTACCAAATGTGAGCAAAACACTGAAGAGAAGTTTTAAAATATCTGGGGCTGCGTCTTCACGTGTTCTCTGGATCTGTTTCATATGATGTGACAGCTTCAGCTCGCTATTCGTTATTGCAATGGCTTTTGGAACTGAATGACTCTTTTTTTTCATATCCTCACTCAAACACACGCACACGCTTACAAAAATATGTATCTATATATGTACACATGCACACAGAGAGACAAATACAGAGTGACTCAGCTCTGCGTTCTACTTGCTTAATCAGTTTTCAAAGGTTCAGTACTGTTCCCTTGCTTTATTTAAAGTGCCTAAAGCCCCCTTTCCCACATTGCTTATTTCAGTGCTGGGGTACAGAGCCTCTGACAAAACCTGGTTATCTACACTGCCTTTTGCGGGTCACCCTCTCCTAAAAGCTTTTCTTCAGCTCAGGAGGTCAGCCCTTCCATTAATCACTTGGCAGCTTGGGATTCAGCGCTCACCCTGCGCACTAGTCCTAGGGAATCCTAGAAGACCTTTTTCCTGGTGGTCGCTTGGAGCTAAGGAAGGAAATCAAGATCTGGAGGCCAAGGCCCTGCAAGCCCAAGCTGCAGTGAAATGGTATCAAGAATTCTGTGGGGTAACCACCATCGCCCACACACTGCACAGCACTTTGGTCTGCCCCGTACTATGAACCAACAGGAGTTGTAGCAACTCTGCTGGTAAGTGCTAGGCAGGCAAGTATGGCAGCAGTGCCTAATTCAGTAGCTCCAAGTATGACTCTTTCCCTAGTGCTCCCCAAGAAAGCAGTCCTGATTTTCTCCCTTCCATCAACAAGTCAGGTTACAGAGATCAGAAGAGTCTGAAGTCAGCGTTGCTGTCTTTTGGGCTTCTGTCAGTAATTTGACACTAGGTTTTTGGTTTTCTTCCTCAGAAGTTTCCTTCTTCTCATAGCTTGGAGGAACTTCTGGAACATTTTATTGATTTCTTAGCTGCTCTCTACTGGAACTCCTCATAATTCCTTGCTTCCTAAAGCTTCCTCGGGTACTTTTTCTTTTGTATCCCCCAGTTCAAGCAGCAGCAAAGCTAACTATCCTGTTAAGTAGGGCAGCCTTTCTTAAATCCTCGAAAGAACTCTGGATAATCCTTTCATACCTGTCTCCCATCTTCAAGTGAAATGACTATGCCTCTTAAGTTGTCATAAAATGGAATTGAATACTTTATATAAATTCTATTCAAGATTCTCCTGTTTTCCCTACAGTTCATGACAGATCAGTCAGACTCTTCCTTTAGACTGTAAAGAAGAAAGAAAATCGAGAGAGGGGAGAGTGTTCAAAGTGGATTTTCTGGTCAAATTCTATTTAACATTTTTTCTGCTATTTGCCAATTAGCAGGCCTATGGCTCAGATTTATTTTTAGAAAAGCCACCTGGGATTAAAAAAAAAAGAAACAAATCCTCAAAACAAAACATTTCAAAATGCTCTGGACCAAAGCAATGTTTCCAAGACAGCAAAGACTATCCTGTGACCAGATGCAGCTTTGAAATTTCCATAGGAAGTAGAATTTGTACTATGGGAAGGAAAAATTGTACTTGTGTACATTAAGGAGTCCGTCATCAATTTCCCAAATTTTTGCTCAGGGATGCCTTTGACAACTTCTGTACCAAATATGAATTCCGAAGTAAAGAGGAAACTATGCAAAAAATGAGCAAATCCTTTATGAAATGAAGGTCGAAGAACAGTTTAACACAGAGAATTTCACAATCTGTTGGAGAAGGTCAATTACATGATGGATAAGACTACAGCAGATGTATTTGTATATTTACAAATGTGAAAGCAGAAATTAGGGTCTTATTAAAAGTAGCAGCTGTTAATTGCCAGCCTCACATATAGACACATGCTTGGAGAGACTGCTAATTAACTGAGTGAAAACCTAGAGGAGTTTCAGTTCTGAGTTACTTGCCATGGCCTTAAGAGGTTTGGTGAGAGACTCTGATTCCCAGGTGGATCCCAAGCTGGATAATACTCCTTGGCTATATGGAGGCAACGATGTCTATTGGAAACAGAATTGCCTATGCATAAGGATGTGCTGATCCACTAGGGTCAGCATCAGCAGCTATTAAAACAAGCTGACATAAAGAGCCTCCCAGATATCTGTTTTCATATAGTCTGGAGACATCAGCTCATATAAAACTGCACAATCCATGAGATTCAGAATCTAAAATTGCTTTCCTTAATGAAAAGCTTCCTTTACTGAAAGCAAGAAAAAATATCCTGCAGGATCTGAAACATCAGCCAGCAGACAAGAAATCCAGAATCCCACTAAGCTTGGGGCACACTTACATGAACATTTGTTGCAACAGCCAGCACTTACCTAAGGATATGATAAAAATACCAAGGTGTTAATAATAGGTGTTAAGTCCCTAGCAATATTCATAGATTGTTGGTTGGGTTTTTTGGGTTTTTTCTGCAAGATGCTGGTAAGAAAGAATATGGAGTCTGTGCACAGAATTTAGGGCATTATTTTGTGTCTGCCATGCTTACTAGATAACAGAGATTATGTTTTACCTTTAGAGATGAAAAATAAAGCTGAGGTGCATGCAGACCATCATGCAATAATAACTGATGGTGGCAGCTGAAATTATAGGAGCATCTGCAGCTACAAATACTCATCTGGGACTCCTTTATGCTTCTGTGTATCATCTGGTCTTCTATTATCTCCTTGGGAATTGAACTAAGCAACACATGGGTGCCATGATTTCTGAATGCTTGATAAAGGAAGTAAAAAACAAAGCTAATGAAAAATCCAACCAGTATAACTGCTACTGTAAAACCTCCTTTACTGAGCTCTGTAATGACTTAAAAAGGGCATGCATAAAAGACAAAGAGGAAAAGCGTTAGAACAGCTAACCCATTTGTTACCTGAGAGTTCTCTTCAATGGTAATGAGAAGATTGGGAGAGATAATTTGGTGCATTGTGTTTAATGAACAGCTCCTCCAGGTTGTCCCCGGGATGGACTGGCAGGGAGTATCAGGTTGCAAGTGTACGGATAAGACAATAGGAAGAACACGGGAGGAGCATTTGGTGGGAGTAAAAAAGGTTGTAAAGGTCTCTAAAGAGTTAGGATGTAAAATTGTAGAAAGCAATGTCAATGTGTAGGAAATTATGCCATCTTTTTTGTATAATCAGTGACAATGAGCTGGAACCCTAATTACAGGGGAAAAGTATAGGGCAGAAAAATTGTTACAAATAGGGAGGTAAATAAAAAGATCTGGCTAAAGTACTTAGTGGACTTAGCTAATAAGGACAAACTCAACTTGGATGGAGAAAGAACAAAAATATAAGTTACGGAAAGAGAGAGGTCTAAATCAAGCTGTGTTTGTATTTTGGGTTATTTGTCCCATACACTTATGATAATGTGTAATTCCTCTAACATTTCTGCTAGACTTTCTCTTGAGGGAAATTATGCATCTAGTGGCAGATCAGTATTATTCAGGGTCTGAAATTAACAGTGAACCCAAGCATTTGAGTGTATAAGTGAAGTATTTCAGTCCTGCAAAGGTCCTCAAGGCTCATCACTGTCTGTATGGAATTCACAGAGCACATGGATTACTCTGCCTGCTACCTTACAAAGCACCACCAGAAAGATGTTACCAGAAATAATGAGTAAAAATTAGTTTTGCTCATAGTATGTAACAGCAAAGTGAGCTTCACAAGAGGGTCTGGAACTCAGCCACCAAGGGATGAAAGAGCAGGGACAGTTGCAGTGTGGTGGTGAAGCATCACATCGCAGTTTGGTCCTGCAGGCTGCGTGTTCAGGCAGAAGAATCCGAATGGCTGCTATAAGTCAAAGCTTTAGACATCTTCAGGCAAGTATGAGCTAGTGTCTATCCTGCAGGTAATGGAAGGGATATACTGTGTAAATCACATCAGTGATCCAACCTTAGAGTTCTGATCAGAGAAGAACAACAAATCTGTGTTACAAAGGTCCCTGTATCATCTTTTTAAGTAAAACCGCTCAGCCCTCAACAATCCAATACTGTTCTGATAAAATTATTTTTGGATTCATGCTTCCTGAGATACTTTCCTGTTTATCAAAAACTGGCAAAGACTTCTGCACCTGCACAGGTGCCAGATGCAAAAGACTTATCTCAGGAACCTGGGGCAATATTTCAGAAAACAGACCAATATATGAGTCAAATAGTCAAATGCAAGCGTGCCTGACACAGGATTTAAAAAAAAAAAGAAAAAAAAAAAAGGACAATAATAATAGTTACAATGCTGCATCAAATAGTGGAAGACTAAATCTGGAGGAGAATTAAAAAAAAATTGAAGTTTTCAGCATAGTACATGCTCAACTAGTGGGCCTGGTCCATAAGGTGCATACTCTCTATTGCTCTATAATTTTACACTGGGAATAACTACAACATTCAAAATCTTGGTAGATGGTGGGTTTCCCAGTTTTCTAGGAGTTTTTACAATATTTAAATATGTGTTACTGATTAGAATTCTTGTAAAATTAAACAGATAAAAAGCTGTAATAATCCATGCAAGCAGTCATAGGGATATATGTGTCTCAATAAATATGGCATTTTAAAGTATATATATATATATATATATATGTTATAATAGTATTAATTCCTACCAGCACATGTAGAAGTTCTTGTTTGCATGTTTTAACATACTTCTCCCTGGCTCTGCTTTCTGAATTCAGCCTCTAAGGCAGATGTTCAGTCCTACAATTTTGAAATTACACTCCTATAGTCTAACTCTGAAGTAAGTAGTATGGAGTACAGTATGGAAAAGTCATTTTAGGAGACTTTTTCTAACAGTTACTTCTTACAGTCTTTTATAACAGTTGATTGCTGAACAGATGCATATATTGCAGCTACCTTCCCCAGGACCTTACATGTCAGCAACAAATGTTTCATGTAACAGGCAATCAAGAGTGGCAATTGAAAGCACATGCGATTGTTCTCCAATGTATCCTTGGACATGTTGCCTAGTGGGTTGCATGGCTGAACAAAAGATTAACCGGCACTCAACTGGTAAAGATACTGCAGGTCCATTGCTGCTGTAAGTTGTTTGTCGTAGGATCTTGCTCCAGGTTTGTAAGCGGTCCTGCAGACACTGCTGAGCCACGGGGCACGATTCATGGACTGAAACATAGAATTCTGCTCTCCTTCTGGAGAGGTAGAGAGGTATCTGAGGATTAGGAAAGATGCCCTAGGGCATTGTCACTCAACACCTACATCACAGCAAGTCTTTAGAGTCTCTAACTTGGAGTCATTTTTTACACAAAATGTCTAGATGCATTCTGGCCTTTTTCTTTCAGAGGGTCGCATTGAATCTTAAGTATTTCATTCTTTCCTGCTTATCTGGAAATAATTATCTCCAAAACAATACAAACAAGTTAGCAAACAAACAAGAATACCACTAGGGTATCTGTAATTGAGACCTTAGGCATAATTGTTTATCTGTGGAGGATAAAACACAGCTATTTATCTATGTTAACCTTTGACTACTTTCTTAGTCACATGGAACAGCTTATTAAACAAGAAAGCGTGATGTATAGAGGTAACAGCTACTCTGAGGAGATTTTCAAAATCACGCTGTCACTGTTTCATTCAGCCCAATGAGGTCAGAGCCTTCTAATTAAATTCAGTGAGTTCAGCCTTCAGTCTGCATTCTCAGTTGTCATAAACAGAGTTAATATTTGTTATTATTTATGCTTTGGTACTTTTCCCAGCGTGTTTGGGTTTTGTGCATTTACAGGAAGAAACAGAATTATTGCTATGGGGATAATATGTGCCTTCCTAACTCAGGAAAACATCCCTCTGACCACTAGACTTGGTAAGCGTTACTGAGTTTCATCCGTTGCTCATATCTGACTGTAATTTGCTATGGAGCATTCTGCTATAGCTTTCTATAAGGACTGATATGAAAATTGCACTGAGTCATATTCATAAATTAAAATAAAGGGGGAAGGAATGGGCACCACCAGCTTCACAGGCTCAGCTGGAAGAGGCACCCCACCTCTCCCAGCTGGCAGGGCCAGTGCAGTGAGAGCTCCCTCTTCTGTTGCAGATAACTTTCATTGTCGGGCATGCTGACATTTTAACCCCAACATCTGGTTACTTGCTAGATTTTGTCGTTGCTCTACTTAACATACATTTCCATTTTAAATGAACATTATTCTGTTCTGTTCTTTTACTTCTTGTTATTGTTTTGCTGTGTGGCATTGCTTGAGCTTTCTGGTGACTAACACAAAAATTAATAATCTTTTCTACAGAAAAAATCTGAATAAGCTGAGTGCAATAATACAATCATCAAGGCACCATTTTAATTTAAGTAAAAAACAAAACAAAAACAGAGTGTACAACATACTCAGACCAGCCTTCTCTATGGCCAGTAGTAAGAAGGCATCTTTGGCATTTATGATCTTAGTCTAAAATGTTATCAGTTTTTGTAAACATGAAATATACTTGGCATAATTAATAAAACACATAAGATTGTTTTTTAGTTAAGGAATTTATTTACTTCTTTCATCTCAGTATGTTCACAAGGTGAGTGTGAAACTTGTTTCTCTGACAAGGCCCAAGCCCAAGAATGAATTTGTAACACTTGGCCTTCAAATGCAATAAAGAATAATTTCAATAAGAAATAAGTATGTTGGACGTTGTGTTACTATGTCCCATTAATCTGCCTCCTTCTGTAGTGGTATGGCCTTCTCCTTTTCCCCGACTGGTTCATCAGCTTCAGTCTTTAGGGAAAGAAGAATCATTCACTAAATACTTTCACAGCCCATAGCACAGAAGGGTCCTGACCTGACTAGTCTTTGGCCTTAGAATATTTTACAGGAATTTGTTTCCTATCATTCTTGTTTGTAATATATCATGGAAGATTTCCATTGTTCTCATGTTTTATTGAAGGTTGTTTTTCATTCCAGTTAAACATGTCTTGGTTGCCCTCAGAGTGCCAGGTTTATGATACATCACATTCTGCAATACAATTGTGCCAAAGATTACACAGTAGAATGGTTGTGTTGCAGCAAGACACGAGGAAATAGTGCAATATTTTGAAGTCTTCTGGTGACAGCACAAATGGCACACCATGATGACATTTTGCTTTTGTTTGGACTCTGCTGGGTAGCAAATGTCTGAAACAAAAATTGTGGGTTCGTCTACAGGCAGTCGCAGTACTACCATCAGCGCATGTTCCTGTGTCTTTGCCTTCCTTCAACTCTGACCAAGGATGAGTGAGCACCATTTTGAATACAGAGGCACTTCAATTTTCATGCTTATTCAATCCTGGGCCACTGCTGCAACAATGCTAGTAAAAGTGCCACATATAAAAATGGTTTTATGATACATGTTTGTCCTCAAAAAGTCCAGCTGCAACAGTAATTGATGTGTCTGATGATAAAGCATATTTTTGTGTGAGAGTGAGAGAGTGTATGTGTTTTCAGGAAGACTCAAACAAAATAATGGGGATAGACACATTATTTGAGTGTTTGCCCTTTTACGTTTGAAAATTCTGGACTGTGCAACCACGAATTCCTCTGCCTTGCCACAGTGTGTTCTAAGTCTAAGCAGCCACAAAATTCTCTGAACACTCAGCCAACCAAATTCATTCCTGAGTGTAGGAGTTCAAGTCAACTCCACTGTCTTGCATTTTTACATCCACAAATTAATGAAAACTGCTGGTTTTTTCATTTAATAATATTGCCTTATCTGTTTGGTTTTATTCTACAGCAGAGAAAATGTCTTTGGAATTTCTTACAAGTGATGTGCTGAGAAAAACAATGGTAAGATTTCAGAAGTTTATATCCTAAATTTCCAGGCAGGTAGGCAGGCAATATAATAGTCATGAGTCTTTCAGGATAAAGATCTTGACCACACTGGATATTTAAGGTTTCATTGCATCCGAAAAAATGAAACAACTAAAAAGAACTCCTCCTCCTTTTCAGGTTTCACATTTCAATTTACAGCTATGAAAGTAAAATTTAGTTCAGTTTCCTCCACAAATAAAGCTGGCACGGCTGCATTATCTTTTTGTGAGTTTTCCTTCTTGTCTTGGTTTGAAGACAGGTATCTGCTAAGGAAGGTGGAAACCTCCCTTAGAACCTACAAATGTGAACCCCCTTCCCTCCGAATTATTATAACTTTGGAATCAAGGGCTTTCAGGCAAAGATATGGGCAAAAAGGAATAACAGTTTTTTACTAGTATCTATAGCAAGGCAAACAATCAACAACAACAGTAGCAATAACAAACAAACGAACAAAAACCAGAAGATGCGGTGACAGAAGTCNGCTCTGGCAGGGAAAAGTGGGGGGCAGCAGTGGCTGGCCCCGTTCCGTAGAAGCTGCTAGCACAGCTGGGGAGATGTGCACCCCAAGAACGCACCCTTCTTCCCAAATGAAAAGCTCACTCACCAATGAAAGGAAAAGAGGCACTGATGCAAGATCTTCCCGCAGCTGGCAGCTGAGAAGATCTGCAGTTCCCCACTGCTGCTTCTCCCCTTCTCTGTGTTTGAGTGCCTTCTCTGAGGACCACCTCTGCCCACCCTACCCCACGCCCAGCTAGCTCTTTGTCCCTCACAAAAGGAGTTAATAGTCCTTAAGTATCCAGCCATTAGTAACCTAGTGCTAGGAATGGGAAAAAATTTTTCACCCCTCAACCTCCAACACTTCCACATTAACTTTTTAATACAGTGGCTATCTTCAATTAAATTTGAGAAAAGTCTCAAGGATGTAAGTTGTTACAAGTTCTGTGAATTTCATGACTAAGTGGAGGACAGAGACTTTGCTATTGCTGCTGCTGGGGGAAGAAAAGTCCATTCATGGGGGATTTGGTGTTTGGTAGCACACGTTCCCATGACCTGACTAACCACTTAGCAATTGCCAGCCAGTCCTTGCAGATTTTACTTCACCTGAAAGCAAAAATAAATTATAAAAGGGGGACACAGGAGAGAGCTGATGGTCTGGTGGATACATCAGGCAGATTTGGCATGAGGTGAGCTAATGATCTGAAAAGAATAAAGGGATGTTATGGTGGAAGGCAGTAAGATAAGGGAGAGCAACTGGGTACAACAGCAGAGGGATTTATGAAGCAGGAAAGCCAGCTAGCAGAGGTGATTTTGGAGAAGATGTAGGACATTAGTTTATAGGAAGCAAGGCTGTCTTAGTACTGTTGTTACAACCTGCTTACTGTAAATGTAATTGTTTGTAGACAATAGAAGACAATAATTGTAAATTACAAAATGTAGTGCATAAACTGTAATTTATATATAATATGAGACACTATTCTCCCTGTTAACAGGTTTGAAGTTTAATGTCTTACTAGATTATCATGCCAATAACAAAGTTTCGTTATTTAAAAGAGATACAATATGGGAAAAACAATCATAGCAGCAGTATTCAAGTACTTATCCACTCTGCAGTTTTCCCATGTTTCCAAGCTGTTAGTTGTTTTAAAATGAACTATAATTACATTAAATACTTCACTGTGTTCAAAAACTGAAATTGCTTGGCTTTCCACAAGATTGTTAACCTGCAGTAAACATGGGCGAGGTGTTCAGTGTAAACACAATTAAAAAAGAATGCAGCCTAGTCAACATTATCTCATTAAAATGATGACTGCACAGCACAAAACACTGAAAGATATTTCTCTTTTATATAAAATATTGAAGAATATTCATTTACCCATAGCTCTTTACCAATGGTATAAATTTAGTTAGAGTACCTGGATTTTCCTTTCTCTAGCTCAAGATAAATATTTTGTCTCCTCAAAACAAACCAATTTTACCAGTGGGACTAGATCCCTTTAGAAGTAACATGCTGGCAGCTCTAAGGAACAATACACTATATTCAGACCTAAGGGACCCTGTGTATAAACAGTGTTGTCACAAAAGAATATCTGACTCTCATTTCCCTCTACCCCATCTTGCTTGCTGGTTTCTTATCTAAGCAACATCATATTAAGGCTAGATATTAGAAAAAGATTCTTGATCCAGTGGGTGGTCAGTCACTGCAACAGGCTATCCAGGGAAGGGGTCATGGCACGAAACCTGACCCAGTTCAAGAAACATTTGGACAACATTCTTGAGCACATGGCGTGACTCTTGAGGCTGACTTGTGCAGGGCCGAGAGTTGGATCTTGATGATCCTTGTGGGTCCCTTCCAACTCAGGATGTTCTGTGATTCCGTGATATTTGCTGAAGGAACGCGGAAGAACAAAGTATCCTTAAACATAGGAAAGCTATGGTCAACAGCAACTAAATTTTACAAGCCCTGGAAACCCAAGATGCACAGGTCCAGACTAAAATGAAAAACTTCCACTCCAGTATAATTTCCAAGGCAATATGGTCCAGCCAATGCTGGCCATTTACCAGGATGTTAGGAAAAAAAGTTAGATAAGTGGGTGAGCACCTTCTAAGGAGTCTAGATGTATGACAGTTTTCCCCATCAGGAGGGATCCAAGCAGTTACAACAAAGCAGGTATCTTTTTTCTTGTTCAGAAGACAGTGGTGAATATTCAGGGATATTCTTGCTGAATGCCAGCTTACAGATTGCCTCTGGAAACCAGTAGCTGTGAGAAAATAAGGGTATTCATAAAAATAGCTAAGGAGAGAACAGGAAGACATGGGCAGTCAATCTCACCAACAGACAGAAACAGAAATAAATGTCATGGAGGAATGGAAAATACTTTTCCTCCCTGAGCAATGGTGCTAGGAAGAGAAAAGTTATGTGAACAAATAATATATGTAAGATAGTGGTAAAACCAAAAAAGATATTTGGGAGAAAGAAACATGTCTGGTAAATCTTGTGCTCATTTTTTCTTACATATTTTTAATATGAGAACAATACTAATTACATTGCCAAGACAATGCACGTTACATTTTCCTAGAATACAGTAGTGTGGAATTTGTGTTCGTTTCTGTAAAACTGATTACAAATCTTTCTTTCCTATGTCTTAAAAAAAGGCTGTTTTAAGTTAAGGGACTTGCTGTATAAAAAAGAAATTTACTTTATGGTTAGACAGAAAATACCATTTTGTACAGGGACATCTTATATTACATATAGCATTTTGGTTCTCAGAATAAAGTCTTGCACTGGACCTCATGCAAAAGAATAAATTCAGAACATTTTCTAGTCACCACAATAACGATGTATTTAAAATGTAGGTACAAATTCATGCATTTTGATGTATGTCTGTGGAGCTGAAGTGAGGTAGGCTTACAACAATATTCAACAAAGCTCACTCTAAATGCCCCTTTTTATCAGTGACCTTTCCTTTAGAATTTCTGTGATAACACTTGGGGATATCACATTAAGTTTCTTAGTATAAAATTGAGCACTGAACAGACTTTTAGAAAGATTATGGTGCTAGAGGGATATTTAATGGTGAAATCACTTACTGTAATACTCATTTCTGAGAGCAAAGGTCTGAAGTGAAATGAATTTGGTGATCTTTGATTAGTCCTCGTTGGGCAGAGGTCCATGTCTGAAGTCAGTTACGTGTATAATTAGGTATAATTTTTACATCTGTTCAATAGAGGTTAATTGAACTATCATAATAATTGAATTCCAGTACTTCTGATTTTTTCTATTCCAAGTGTTCCTGTGAGATCAAAGCCAAGTATTCATCATCTTACACATTTGTAGGAAATTCCTGTTGCATTTGGTATTTGTTTTGTGGGTTAATGCAGGACATTGGCATTTTTCAAATGTCTAAGCACAAATACAGATTGAAGCTTCCAAAATAAACAAGCCAAAGAAAGACCAAAATACATGCTACACATACATCGATTCTATATTGAAAATTCCTCATAACTTAAAGAAACATTCAAAAGCAGATAGGTTACCCACTGACAAAGCTGGAAAGAGTTGATAATCCTACCCATGTATTTTACAAAAATTTCACTCTTCTCATGGTGGTATTTGAGATTCAGTTTGTATTACAAATTATTAGTAAGTAAACACTGTGCATTAATACTGAGCCTGAAATAATACAGCTTTGTTTTCTTCCTGCAGTCACAGGTGTGCAAACACATGACAAAAGCATATGCATGGATGATGTGTGTATTTACTTTTCTGTGTATGCAAGCAGTTACACACATTTTACAAGGTTACTGTTCACTCATTCAGAAAACTAACAGGGTTTTCTTTTACTGCTTTCTTATGAGAAAAAAAATGAAACAGGCAGGCGCTGTGATGAACTACATCCAATTATACATTCACCTGGGATCCAACATTATTGGATTATTTTTGGCTCACTACACTTGTCAGACCTACTCTTTAATTTTTTAAGAAAACATTTTCTTTTCGTTTACTGACTGTAGCTAAATTCTATGAAGAATATAGACTTTTGATATTGAAGTTCTCTGTCCATTCAAATAGGCAAGGTACTGAATAAATTTTCTTTCACAGAAGAGGAAGGAAAGGTATTCTCCACACCCATATAATTATAGGCTTCTCAGAGAGGACTGTCCACAGAGATGGTCAAGGAGTGCAATTTAACCAGAACTACTTCAGAAATTTAGGCAGTTTATGAAAAATAATAAAAATTTAAAATATTCCATCTGAAAATAATTGTTTTTTAAAATAGAAATACTGCCATACTGTCTCAAGGGTTTTATGAACATTAAGCTTGAGTGACCCTGATCTGTCAGCTCACTGGACTACTGTCATGATACACAAGTTTGATATTAGCAGTGTCTCACTTTGACGTAGCGTGGGAGTTTTGGGAGTTACTGTCTCTCTTGGGAGTCCAGCTGTAGTGGAAAATAAAGGCAAGGCACAAATATATCACAATTACTAAATTACAAATTCAATTTTTTTTTCATTAGTCCCCTCCAGCTATTGAAGTATTTGCTTATAAGTTATTTATTTTTTAACTAAAAGTATAAATTTCCAAAGAAGGTTTGGTTATGAATCCATTTTACTTTCAACTACCAAATAATTTTCTGAAGAAAGTTTCATTAACAACCTATTAGACAAAGGACTGGTGTTACTACCCAAATTAATCCGAGTCTGTAACTAGCCATCTCATAAACTTTTAGACTCAGTCAGGCTGGTGGACTGCTTGCAGTGGTGTTTCTGTTTGAACAACCCAAGTCAAGAACAGTGCAGAGTTTCAACAGTGCAGAGAATGCAGGACTGATCCCTATGAAAACACTTAACCTTTTTTGCAACTAAATCCCATAAACCAACTTTAGTGGTGCAATGAAGTTCATTGTCTCTTAAGCCATTGTGAATCATAAAGTCCCCATTTGTGTGGTATAAATCAACATAACTATTCAACAATTAAATCTACAATGAATATATTTTTTAAATTGCCAAGCATTATGTTTCATTTTACAAGCTTGCACATGCATTCTTTATAGCTTACTGTCGTGTAATGCTTTATAAATGATACTTGATAAACAACAGCTGTATAATCTTAGAAATATTCATCAAGAGGCACATATATCCATGGTAAATCACTTTTGACTTGTACAATGCTGGTGGCTGGCATATATTCTCCTAACTGCTTGCATGTGGAACATAATAGGATATGGCACTATGCTTCTGTGAGACAAAAATACATTCAGAAAACATACTTGGGTATCAATTGCAAGCAAGAATGAAAAACGTTTGTCAAGTGCACAGTTGCAAAGTGTAAATCTCATAGTAGATGCTATATTTATGCAACACCACTATGCATATTTTGCATCATAATGCAAAATAATGTTTATTTTTAAATTGGACTTCATTGCACTAATTTTCACAGTTTATTGGCACTGAAAACTAAAGCTTAGGGAAGTAGTGGTATCAGGGATTGGCTTTGCTCTCCCATAAATTAAACCAAGTTGCAGCTCCCGTATTTCTCTCAGCTGCTAGAGTTCTACTAATTCCCTAGATTATGTCATAGTTTATTTCCTATCTGTTATACCCATTTCAGCTTCCAGAAAAGTCCTTGTGAGGCAGAATATAGAATAAAAGAGTTCAGGCATTCTTTCAGATGCTTCTCTGTGACTTCTGCAGAGCCAGATACCACAGTTCATATGTCACAGTGAGTTTTGGGGAGGAAGAGATAAGGAGGGGAGGACATCATTCACATGCTGATGGCAACTCAGAACTGATGCTGTTACATAGCAGTGAGACTAAAGAATTGAAGTGCACTGTGATTTCTACCTTTGGGCTCTGTGCTGAATTGAATTGCTCGTTACAGCAGCCTCACCTCTGGCTTTATTGAGACCATCCAGTTTGTATTTAACATTTACACTATAAGGTTACAAGTATTGTTCAAGAAGCACCATTTATCTTTTATTTAGTATGTTCTGAGGAAGACAAAATCTGAGGTACACACTGTATCTACTCCGCTCAAACAGCAATTTCCATGACACAAGTTATGCTTACTTTTTAAAAATATTGGATAGGATTCTCCTCAATCAAGCAAAACACACCCAGTGTAAACCCCTCAGCTGGGCAACCTCTAGTACCCAACGGAGAAAAAGAGACCAATTAATCCCATCCTAAATACTACCTGAGAAAAGAGGATGAACCTCCCTGTGGAGGGTGTACAGACTCTAGAGGCAGCCTAAAAGGCTTCCTTAGAGTAGAAATACTTTTTTTTTAATAGAATAGTGTGAAGTGAGATGAGTGCAGCCAGCTGTGCCCCTTTTAGTCTCTGTGCAGCAGCCATCCGCCCAACACAGCTGGCCCTTAACTACAGAGCACATGGGGGTTGTGTGCATGTGGCACAATTTACCCTAGCTGTGCAAATGAGATTACGTTCAGGGAAGTAACTTAGTATACCTGCTCTGTTGTGTCTGCCTAAAATTAAGAACTTGATCCATGAGTGGGTAAATAGCTTTCATATGAGTTACATGAAGTGGTAGAAAAGCCTTTTTTCCAGCATAACCCTACAAGGTCTGGAGCTGTTTGAGGAAGATATTGCTTGAACAGGCTTCTACTAGTTGTTTGTATCCATGATACACACTTAGAGGAATTTGCTGTCTCTACAGTTCTGCATTTGTGTCTGCATTATGCTAAAACATCTCAGGTTTTTGACAGAAGTTAATGGATTCTCTTTATATCCTCTACCTTTATATAGGTAGAGGAAAAGCTGGAGCATACCTTTTATTCTCTTATAGGGGCAGAACTTAGGCAGGAGCTCTCAAGAAAGGAGGTGCTGCAGAGAAAGTCTCCTGGCAGTCTAATTAAGAGATGAGCTTTGGGCTGAGGGGAAAATTGCATACTTCTGTGACAAATGGTGTAAAATTAAGGAGTCTTTCTCATTTCCCAAGTCTGAATTTGGAAATATGATTCACATAAGACAACAAATTTGTCAGCTTCATTTCTTGCTTATTAGAAGTTCTTATTAGGAAGTGTAGAAGTACGTTTTCTTTGCCCCTTTTTTTTCAGACTTAAGGAATTCCAATAAATTAATTGGAACTCTATTTGTTATGTTGGAATCTTTGGTTTTCTCTGTGCATTGTGTCTATGTCTGTTTGTGAACAGATACAGGTCCTGCCACATATTTACCCCTCCAATCTGTTCTAGGCCTTTTAAAAGAATGTGCTCATCAATAGTTCCTCTTCTTTTGTTTTCTGTAGAAACAAAGATCAGATCTACTAAACCAAATCCAAGAGCAGGAGAGATCTTATTGGTTCACACTTTTGCAGAAATGAGAGCAAGCAGTAAAAGCTAAAAAAGTTTAAAAGTTTCTTCTGTTAGGCAAAGGTTAAATTTACATTTCCAAAGCAGCAGAGCAAGTACTCCTGACTTAAAGTTGTATCTCAACTCACTATTAATATCACCCTGCTAACATCATAGGATGAAAAAGCTTTACAATGTATGCTACTACTAATTAATTCTTAACTATATAAAACCTTGCCTTCGTGGTGACATGAAGGTTTCCAACAGAAGGCAATGACAGGTACTTAAGAAACAAAGCATGTAGAGGCATCTTTTCCCCTTCTATTCTGTTCCAGCTTTTGTTCATTGCTTGGATTTCCTGAAACAGAGGCAACATCTGTAGAATTGTGTTTAAATTCATTAATGAACCTCTTCCCCAGAGACTCATCTAATCCTTTTCTTGATTCATTTTAAGTTTGGTCTCCACCCTGAAGCAACGGGTTCTACAATTATTGATGTATAAAACCATTTTCTTTTGTTTGCTTTAAAACTGCTGCGATCTGAGTGTGCTCCATTTCTTAACATGGTGAAAAACAGTGAATAACAATTCACTACCTACACTCTTGAAATAATTTTTTGCTTTATAAATCTCTGTCATGTTTTTAACCTAAGATGTGCTGTAGTTTTTTTGCCAAGATTATTGCCATCTTTACCTCTGTTTAGTTCTGCTGAAAGGTTTTTGAAACAGAGTAACTAGAGTTGGGTGTAGTATTAAATGTGTTACACATGTGAGTTTTATTCAGTTGTTTTCTGTTTTGCTCTCAGTTCCTTTCCTAAGACATCCTAACACTCTAGTTGATACCAGTTATGGCATCAACTTGCAGATTACCTTGTAGAATGAGCCCCAGAAAACCTAGATTCTCTGCCCAGGACAGCAGAACTTCATTCAGAGCCCATTCTTTTTAGTAATCAGGACTGATTTACTCTAAATGCATTACCCTGCACTTATTGATAATGAGCTTTATTTGCTGTTTTATTTCACCATCCTTTCCAGTGAGCTCTGGAAGTCCCTGCTGTCTCACATCTCAGGAAGTCCCTCTGCCAGGAAGCACAGGAGAATGATGAACCGTACAGATCCAACTGCTGGTATTTAGGAAACTGCTTGGTTGAGAAAGTTGACCACTTACAGCTATTCTTTGTCATCTGCCTTTAAGTCATTACTAATCCATGGCAACAGCTTCCCGTTAGTCCCATGGTAATTTGTTTTGTAGAAGCCTCTAATGAGGGAATGTATCAAAAGCCTTTTAAAAGTACTCTATAGCATTAGGGCACTGGAATCCACATGCTTGTTGAGAGTTTAAAAAAATTCAAATACATTTGTAAGGAATATCTTCCCCCAATAGAAATGTTGTATTATGCAATATACTGTGTTTGTCCAGATGTCTATTAATCTCACCCTATATTACAGTTTTACCATTTTGCCTGTACAGAATGCAGACTTGCAGTCTATAGATCCACGATCTCTCTGGAGTCCTTCATAAAGATTGGTGTCACATTTCCCACCTTCTGTTCCTCTGGCAATAGGTTAGACACCACTGTTAGTAGTTTAGTGATTTTTATATTTGGGCTCTGTTATAAATCTTCAGTGAATACCATCTGTTCCTGGAGATTTCTTACTGCTCAGTGTGTCAATTTGCTCTAAAGCCTTTTCTATTGACACTTGAATTTGAGCCAGTTCCTCAGCCTTATCTCCCATAAGGAATGACTGATATCAGGACCACATTCTCTTCTGTAATGAACACTGATGCAATAAATTAATATAGCTTTCCTGCAATAGCCTCATCTTCTTTGAACATTCCTTTCATACTTTGATTGCCTATTGGTCCCATCTGACTCTCTGTCAGGCTTTCTGGTAATGGTATGTTTGAAGAAATTTTTATTAAGAGGTTACCTGTCCTTACTGTTACTCCTTCAAATCCCTTCTGGCCTGTAATATGGCATCTCTGTATTCAGCCCTCTGCCATTTACACCCCTTTCTGTTCTGTTTGTTTGGATGCAGCTCCCAGTCTTCACTTCTGATGGCTTTCTCTGATTTAGTATTTAACACAGGCCAGGTGATTTTTTGTTTCTAATTTATATTTTTAGTGATAGCATATATTTTTTCCGTGTTGGAGGTTGAGGGGTGTGGAATTTTTCCTCATTCCTCGTGCTAGTTTACTAATGGCTGGATACTTAAGGACTATTGACCTTTTTTGTGTAAGAGACAAAGAGCTGGCTTGGGCATGGGGAGGGGAGGAGGGATTTGGTGATGCTGATAAGACACTCTCGACCACTGGAATGGCACAGGACATCAGTGGGGAACTGTGGATCTTCTCAGCTGCCAGCTGCGGGAAGATCTTGCATTGGTGCCTCTTTTCCTTTCATTGGTGAGTGAGCTTTTCATTTGGGAAGAAGGGTGCGTTCTTGGGGTGCACATCTCCCCGGCTGTGCTAGCAGCTTCTACAGAAGGGGGCCAGCC
>VZTX01017893.1:0-10071 GCA_013400915.1 Pardalotus punctatus | reverse complement strand
ATACTAGTAAAAAACTGTTATTCCTTTTTGCCCATATCTTTGCCTGAAAGCCCTTGATTCCAAAGTTATAATAATTCGGAGGGAAGGGGGTTCACATTTGTAGGTTCTAAGGGAGGTTTCCACCTTCCTTAGCAGATACCTGTCTTCAAACCAAGACACTCTGTATCTCTAATGTAGAGCCTCTCTAACTTGTCTTCCTGCAAGTGTTTTACCCCACTGATGGCTGCTTTTCATTTTCATTTCACTATTTCAGCATTTCACCATTTAATATTGTTTCTATTTTTAAAGATTTTGGTATTGTGGCACATTTGGGACCTTTCCTCTTCCTGTAATAAGGATAATGAATGTGGTCACTCTTAGGGGACTCTGTATGGGTAGATATCTGTTCTCTGGGTAGCTGCTCCAAAAACCAGTCATCTTTGATTACTAAAAATGTTCTCTCAGAAGTAAACATGACTAGAAATAACATTTTTAAGATAAATTAATGAATTTTCAGAAAGTCTACTTTCATTTACAATAGAAAAACAGTTACTGGGGGAAAAAAAGGAAGCTACCTAGATTTAGACCTTTTCTACCTAAAATTGCAATAAATTTATATGATGCACATCATACTGTCTACTATGTAAGTATCAACATTTCAATTCTTAGCTTGATTTTACTCTACAAATTTTATTTTTCCTTAACCCAGTGTGACTTTGACAATTTCAGTGGATCTACTTTTCTGATTTATACTGAAACAGAAGTAAGATCAGGTCTTAAATCGGCAGATGCACCTAAAAGAGATACTATAATTTGTAATATTTGCAGACATCTGCACTGTGTGGTCATTTTCAATCTGGCTTTTATTCCATCTGCTTTCTTTCTTCATAATTGTTTTAAATTTATGGCTTATATGATTTATTTTCCAATGAAATTACCACTAAGACTCAAGAACTCTACAAATCTTCAGACTAACTAACTTTCACCTTCCCTGCTAATCTTTGTACTTATGAAGGAATTTAGCCATAAATCACCAATAACACAGCTATGTTAGCAAAACCAAATGCCATCCATTCATCTGACTTCCGGTCTCAACACAGCCAAAATGCCGTGGAGTGATCAGGAGATGAGTGTAAGTGCTATACCACAGTGCATTTAGTTTTTCCATTTGTCATATCATGTCAACTCATACTCTTCAACTTCTGGCCACTTAAGATGTAAGCTGGAATAGCTGTCAATATAATCTTCAGGACATCGACAAACAAATTTAATCAGCTGAACACAAGGGTGACTAACAAATTCCAAGGAGAATCAAGAATCTTCTCTGGAAGCAGAAGAGATCTCAGTGCTTTGCTTTGGAGTTTATCTGTTTCACTGCCCTGCAGTCTTGTACTGAGTGCTTTCTTCTGATATTTTGCACCAGGGGACATGAATCTCCACCTGCATGTTTTACCAGGAATTCCATTCAGCCATAACAGGTATCACAGTACCATGGATTTCTGCACAAGAAAAGTTTTGAACCTTGTGGAGTTACTAGAGAAATTTCAAGTTAAAACGGTTTTAAGAAGTGGTTATAATAATAAATAATAATAAATAATAATAAATAATAATAAAATTAATTAAAAATAATTAAAAAATAATTTAAAAATTTAAAAATTCTGTGGAGTGAGAAGTTGAGAATGGTAACAACAAATGGAACTTTTTTCCAAATTAAATGCACATTTAATTCTGGTACTGTTCCTGTCATTTAATTTCTTGTGTAATGTGAAAGTGATTTTCTTATAGAGCTAAGAATATTTAGTTAGCTGATATGTAAAAACCAAAGAAGAGGGTGCTGTGGAACCTTCTTCCTTTACTAGAATTGATGTTGTTCAGAGTCATGGGGGCAACTCTTACGCTTCTGTGCTAAGTCAGCTTCTCTCTTTACACCAGTCTTAAATGTTCAGGAGTTTGAAGGCAAGAAGATGCTTTTATTACTGAATATTTTGTTGCAATAGAGAGAAATTCTTTCTGATCTGTGACAGGTACTGGCACAAAGTTCTGGCAAGCCAAAGCTGATAAAAGCCAGCTCTGATTATGCCTGTTTCTTGCCATCAAATGTTGCATGCTTCTGTCATTCCAAGTAAATCCATCCAATTCATGAATCATAATCTATCAGAGGTTGCTTTTATCTTTCATTTTCCAGTGATATCTGTTCTGTACCTCTGGTTCCTGCTTTTGCACCTAGTATAAATCTTATGTGTAATTATTACTTAACTATTCAACTGCTCGCTTTGTTTTCACACATGTAATTCAATTTAAATTACTAACAGACAAAAATGTTCCTGAAATTTCATTTTCATTTCTGTAAAGAAGAGTTAATTACTGTGTTACCTCTACCAAAAATTTTGTCCAATGTCAGAAAAATCTATAAGTATTTTTACTTCTTTCTTGAATGAGGGTGCATTTCTTGGACTATACTGTGTCCCTTTTTTTTTTTCCCATTTTTTTAAAGGAGGAAGGGTTTTGGTTTAAATTTGATCATTTAATGACATTTCATTAGTTTAATGTAGCNTGTCCCTTTTTTTTTTTTCCTCATTTTTGTAATGAGGAAGGGGTTTGTGTTCAATTTAGATCATTACATGACATTACATTAGTGTAATGTAGCCCTGGCAGCCAGTAAAATTAGACAAAATAAGGATGAAAATATCATAGTGGGGTTTTTTTTAAGCTTCCATATACCCTATTATTGCTGTTTCTCTTTTCAAGAAAGGGGAGTTGAAGAGTTTGGCTCCATTTAGTCCTTATTCATTTGTTTATGCTCCTTATCACAGAGAGCTCTTTCCTAACTAAGTGTGACATCTTTGCTTTACAAGTGCTGTTGACAAGAAATGGTTGAATTTCATACCTTCATTACAGCCATCCTTTCCTTGGCCCATTATGAGTGACACAGTTTCTCTCCAGTGATGCAGTCTCCTCTAGTTCTAAAATCTTAGGTTTGTGCACAGCAGTTTTAACAATGTGTTCAAGCATTATGACTACTGTATTTTATCAGAGGTAGGATATTAAGTGAGGAAGGGGCTGCTTGTAAAAGAAATTATAGTGCATAGAGCTTTGGCTCTATATCCTGCAGGTAAACTGACTGATATTTTAATTTCCTTGGACTCTTTTGAAAGCTCTCTAAATGAAGGTTCTGAAGAAAATACATAACTTTGGTTATCATATTTTATGGTTATTACTGTGTACACATTAAATGTGAATTAATGCAATAAAACAGTACATTTCACATAAAAAATACAATGAATTTCACTGCTGTTGCTGACATGGCACATGTATCAATGTAATTATGGGTTACAAATCCTTGGTAAGAGAGGCAGTGTTACAGTTTTTGAAATTCCCCCATTATATGAACTCAGAAAGAATGCTGCAGCTTGTATTTAATTTATCTTGTCTGGTAGGCCTTTCAAAAAAGCAATATTGATGCCAGATTTATCTTTAGTTTGATGACAGTCAGAGTAAATAAGCATGTGGAATGTACTGGTGCCAATGAAAATGTTGGGGCTTGCTCCTCCCTGAATTATTTTGGTGGTGTGAAACCATCACAGACAAGTGAACAGAAGAGCTCTGAGGCATTTTCCTCTCCAGGGCACTTACAGTCCTGACACATCAGGGAGCTCTTTGTTTAGGACTCACTGCATTTGCTTCAGCTCCACATGTTTTTTGGAGATGCCTGGACTATGTTTGTTTTTTAATAAATCACTGATCAAAAATGTGCCTTTTTAAGCATTTGTGCAGAAGAACAGTGAATCTGCAAGCACCCATATTCTGAAAATAGCAACTAGCAAAATTTGGTGTGCCCATATCTGTGTATCTAATAACTTGGACAAGCAACTGAGTTATGACGACTTTAAACCACTGCCAAATACTCTGACCATGTGCATCTCCTGAGCCTGCTGAAAATCTCTAGCAGAGGTTGAAGCCAATACATATTACTTCACACTTCCCATAAGTGAAAACTTTGTGGATAGTCAGTTACCATGGCTCAACTGAGATATAACATCCCAAACAGCTGGGATAATTCAGCTGTACATCTGAGCTCATGGACAGGATATTCATTTCATTACCATATTATTTCTTCTGCTGTGTCATTCATTGATTGCCAGTTGAGAATCAATATAGTCATCGTACCTTTATGGTTCACAGATCTGTCTAAATACTGCTTTTATACTCTTTTACACCATCCATAATCATACTTTGACTTGCTGATACATATAAGTGTGCAATTTCCTTCCAGTTCTGATCCTCTGGTCTTTCAAATCCCTCCTTGAGTACAAAGTCTGTCAAAAAGCTTACATATGTTAATCCATTGAGATAAGAAGTGTTGTAAT
The DNA here is from genome assembly GCA_013400915.1 of Pardalotus punctatus. Lineage (NCBI taxonomy): Eukaryota > Metazoa > Chordata > Aves > Passeriformes > Pardalotidae > Pardalotus > Pardalotus punctatus. The sequence continues at coordinate 5,725 of VZTX01017893.1, read as the reverse complement.
GACCCTAGTGTTTAGAAAAATACATGTACCTGAGGTACATGTATTGAAAAATATAAAACCCTAGTACCTGAGGAGTACCCAAAATGAGGAGGAGGTCAGTAAATTTATTGGATGTACCACTAGTTTCCAGTAAATAAAAAACAGTTTCTTACACATCAGTGCTAGAGGTGAGTTACCGCACAGCAAGAGTAAAAATCCTGAGCAAGCAGATGGGTAGCGGGTTGAAAGGAACTGTGGCAAAGGAGCAAGATTGGAAGGGGAGGAACCAAGAATGAGTAGATCTGAGCTAAAAAGAAGCAAACTGAACTGAAACTATTAAAACTGTGGGGAGCTGGGTTTAAACCTTAGATATCTCATTCCTTTGAATCATAGAACCATTTAGGTTGGAAGAGTCCTTTGAAATTAGCAATTCCAACCATTAACCTAATACTGCCAAGTCCACCAGTAAACCATGTCCCTAAGTGCCACATCTCCATGTCTTTTAAACATCTCCAGGCAGGGATGGTGACTCAACCACTTCCCTGGGTAGCCTGTTCTGATGCTTGACAACATTTTCAGTCACAAAATTTTTCCTTATATCCAAACTAGATCTCCCCTGGTGCAACTTGAGGCCATTATCTCTTGTCCTTTTGCTTGCTTGAGAGAAGAGACCAGCCCCCACCTTGCTACAACCTTGTTTCAGGCAGTTGTAGAGAGCGATAAACCCCAGCTCCTTCAGCCTCTCCTCATCAGACTTGTGGGCCAGACCCTTCACTAGGGTCTTCATTGCCCTCCTCTGGACATGCTCCAGCAACTCACAGTCTTTTTTGCAGTGAAGGGCCCAGAAATGAAGAGGATTCGAGGTGCAGCCTTACCACTGCTGAGTATGGGGGGATGAACATGCCCTAGTCATGCAAATCCCAGTGTCCCATTTATTAATACAGCTATTATTTGCTGCTTCTTTGTAAGAATAAATTATTAAAAAGCATTCAAACTTTTTAACAATTAGGTATTATAACAATATAAGTATTTCAAGAGGTTAAATATCTTCTAGGAGTATATGAATAGTTTCCTTTTCAGCTTAGAGTCCCTTGTCAACACTCTCAGTATCCACCAAAGACACAAGATGCAGATGGTCAGCACCTGCTTGCTCCAGGCATTGGTGTGGCTGTATACAGTCCTAAGTGCACTGTCACTGCTTAACATACATCATAAATAATTACTGTAATTAATAATGAAGCTACTTCCTTGGGCTACTCATGCTTTCTGTGTCAGTTCTGCTGCATGTAATAGTGCTAATCTTTTAGGCTAAGCAGCTATTAAATTCTTTGAGTCTCGTGGGTTGTTTTCAGCAGCAGAAAAAATTAAATATCATTAGAAATTTGCCTCATATTTCTATTTATCCTCAGAGAATTCACTGTCAGTTCTTGCTTGTCTGAACACATTAGGAATCTGTCAAAAGGAGACTGCTCATAATCCCTAATCACAATTTCAAATTTTTCTACCCACTACCCAGTCCTGAAACACTGTCCCTTAGCCACACTACCATGACTCCTTTGCTATCTTCTGAGCTTTCCCACTGCCTTTGTGGTGTAATCTGACTCAAATATATTTACAAATAGGTCAGAACAACACTCAAACTCTGTATGTCCATTCAGACTCCAGGGAAAACTTGCAAGTATGTAGTTCTACAGATGTTTTCTCCAGCAATAAATATAGCTTTAAAGGATCTTTCCACTGTCTGCATCTTTTACTTGTTACTATTCCCTGTTTTAGCCCCTCTATACTCCATTTAGTCCTCTCTGAAGTACCAGTGTAAATGTTTATGGGATTATAGTGTATGCTTGATCACTGACATACTCTGAGGTAATCATTCCTTTTCTTATTTTTGGAAATCTTTAAAAAAATTTAAAAGCACCACAAGTGGATTGTTTCATGGATTTGTCTTAGCATACAACCTTACTGCCCAACTTGGGATAGTTAAACATGAGGAATAGCAGAAACAAATGGGAGCAAAGGGTTATTTTGTCTGCTGCTGGGGAAAAACAAAAACTAAACAAAAAAAACCCCAATAAAACAAAAAGTAACCCCAATACCAAAACACACCCACAGCCCTCACAGCTCTGTGTTTGTTCCAGCCTTGTGTACTGGTTTGTGATGGGGACACAGTCCAATATTGTTCCAAAATAAAGAGGAATGTGACTGTTACCTGATTTAACCTGACTTGAAAGTAGAAATTATACTTACAGGTTCCACAAGGCTTGTGATGACCAAAAGATGAAAGATGTTCTCTGGGAACCAGCCAATCTCCAACAGAGCTGTATCTTGCTGCATTGGACTGGGTTTCAGTTTTTGCTTGCACCTAAAACTAGTTGCTATCAATTAGCTATCCTGCCTTTCTTCTTAGTTTCTATGGACAATCTGAAAATATGATGGCAGAGGCTCAGGAAATGAAAGGGGACAATTGTAGTTGATGATATGCTGTGTATTTTGTTACTTTAAGAACTCTTCTTTGCTGGCACACAGCCTTAGGGATGTTTTGTTATTATTGCTGTTGTCACTTTTGAACACTAAAATTTACTGTATTTGATGTTAAAACCTCAACTCAAGGTTGTAATATCTATAGAGAAAATATTGCTATAAAGATTAAACTCTGAAGGGATTGTTCACATCCATGAGCAGACAGTAGAATAAATACTGGAAATCTTATCTTTTTCTATTTCTCAAAGAAGCAGGAAACAATATGAAAAACATTTATTTCTATTTGACAGAAAATAGTTTTAACAATACATAATCACTATCAGTCAATAACTCAGATGTTGATAGTAGTTGTTTGGAAGATGCTTTTCATTATGACCTTTAAATGCCACAGTCCTAAGCGATGATGTGCAAAGAACATTCCTTCATTTCAATATCTACTAGGAAAAATTAAATTGCTTTTGGGTATAAGCAATATGTAGGATAGTGGGACGTATCTATACATTGGCTCACATTGCACAGTGAGAAATTAACAGGATAACATTCTGAATTTGAGAGCACCACCTTTGGGCATGGTGTTTCCTGCTGCAAACAACCCTCAATTCATTACTCTTTAAATACTATGTCAGTGCTTTTTCTATGATCCATCTCACTTTTTTCTCACTAGTACATCAAACGTACTATACAAAAATATTTTCCCAAATGCAGTCCTAGCATATTAGTGTTTTTCTAATTGTCAGCAGCACGATTTTGCATGAATTTTACACTTTTATCCAGCTATGCAGCTAATAGGATTATTTAGAATCACATTAATAATATATTTTCTCAAATTTGGAGCTGCAAAATTCTAATGTTTTGTTACATTTTTCAACACAAGGAGCTGGGATGAAACTTTTTGTATGGGGAAGGTACTCAGTAATTGCAATTTTAGGGTTTTTTGTGTGTTCTTTTGAATTATTTCAAATTGCATGATCAATATTTTATGCTGGCCATAATTCATCAAAGAGATTAATGTGGGGTCAGTAAGTCTTACTACTGTTGAGATGATCCTGTATGTATTGGCCAAATCTTGTATGCAAATGTTGATTTTTTTCATTCAAAGATCTAGGAAGTAATTGCATTAACTGATTAATTTTAAAATAAAGAGCAAATGTGAATGTAGACAAATACAAACTGCATATTTAATCTTGTAGAAGTGTTTATATTTGTTAAAATATGGTATTTCAGCAGCAGAAATACTGCTTAGGAAGCAGATAATTACCCTTATAAATCAGATATCTTCAACATAAAATGACATTCACAAATGAGAAGAGTGTCCCCAAACTCTGGCTTCTTAACAAAAGAAAAAGAAAATATCTGTAATATTTTATATTGCAGAATGTAGTACATGAGGAGAGGGAAAAACTAATTTTGTGAAGGTGTGTGGAACTGACAGGGTTTTTTTTCTTTTCTCTTTTTCTTTCAAATCTCTCCTTTGAATTTAACTTCCCTTTTATGCCACTTTACACCCAGTAATCTCCAAGCTCTTTTAAATCATTAATGAATGAACCCGGCTGAACCAGGCTGAACCAGGCTTCCCACTGATTTTATAAAGCAGGAACATATAATTAGGCTAATTTACAGGAGAAAGAGCTGATGTACTGGAAGGGTGAGTGACAAATCCAAGATCCCAAAGGACACCCAAACCAGAATCAGTTATAAAACCTATGCCTTTTAGCAGTAAATATTTTTTTTTCACCGGATCCACTTTTGCAGTAGTTGTACAGGAACGGGTACTAATGTAAAATAGCATCTCCTCTTACAAAGGGATTTGTGCTAAAGCACTGGCCAACTATAAGCACTCGTCAAATTAGTGGGGTGATCAAGTTTTTTCCCTCATTCCTCACCACAAGTTCAGGTGTGCAGGATCCAGGCCTCAGGTCCAGATCCACAGCTGGCAGAGGGAGATGCCCCAGTGCCTCTGCAAATCCAGGCCGGTTTAATAAGAAGACTAAAAAAATCTGCTGCCAGGAGTTCTGAAAAAGATTTTACTTGATGGGCATTGAGGAAAATGAAACAAACTAACCAAAGTAGAACTTAGCACTTATCTTTAAGTCCACTGTGAAACCTGCATTGAAGCGATAAAGTGGTCTCTGTGACTCAGTAAAGGCCTCAGTTTTTGTCAATCCTTTATTTAAAGCTCCGCTGACCTGACCACATAAAGGAAAATAATCTTCAACCTATTTTTGTGCGATGATTAAGTCTGCATGAGCTCCAAAAGCAGCCACGACTGACAGTAGAGAAGAGGGTCCTGGGATATTCAGCTGTGATATGTTGCTTCTGTGAAGGTCATCTCTTCTTTCAATCACAGTGAATGATTGACTCAACATGAAGTTCATATTGCACGACGTACTTTCAGAAATGATTCATGTTAATGGTGTATCTCAAGGGATTGATGTTGAACAGAAGCTACATCTCAAGCTTAAAAAATGATTTAGCAATATGAAAGCCTACAAACCAAAGCTCACGTAGAGACTTTTGATGGTAAACATCAGAGAATAAATACAACTAAGAATCATAAAATTGGATAGACAATAAATCTGACTGTTTAAGACCTTTTGGGGCTCAAGTGGTAGAATCCAACATCACTTACTCAGCCATTCTTTGATTCAGCTGTGCATCTTTTCCTGAGATGCAAAGAGAAGGCATTTTCAGCATTCTGACAGGTTGGAGCAGCTCAAGGAAGTAGCTATGTCAAAAAAGAGAAGGTACAAATCTGAGGAAATACTACTCCCCCCAAACACTACTCTCTCTCCCCACCTCCATATTCATGGGACATACCTTCAGCAAAGCGGCACTGGAAGTGTGGCAATGCCACACACAGACCATGGCTGGGAGGAGAGGTGACACCCTGTGCCTTTCTCCCCAGGAGCCATCACTCCTCTGCCTCCGCAAGGCCAACACACGCATGGAAGTGTTAATCGGTTAGTGCTGAGCACATGAGACCCCGTTATCAAAAAGACCACATTATGCTAAGGTTTCTTCATCTCTAATCCAGCTGTAAGATTTGTGAGAAAATCTGGTGCCCAGCAGTCTGCTGGAAGTATTGCTGAGTGCTTAAGGAGGAGGTGAGGAGGCTGGAAGTCATGTAAATGTCTATTCAGATCAGTAAAGGGTAATGTAGGGGATGGGGTTTTTTTATTACTATTCAAAAGCACTTTGTTATATTTTGTCAAATGTTGGCATTGATGGGGGGGAAGGGATTGTCCTTGACAAAAAAAAAAAAAAA
>VZTX01017891.1:11569-22110 GCA_013400915.1 Pardalotus punctatus | reverse complement strand
TCAGCTTGGTGTCACCTGCAGACAGCCTGAGGATGCCCCATTCCCTCTGTGTGTGTCCGTGATGCAGGTATTGGATCACTCTGGACCCATCTCAGACCCCTGAGGGACACCACTGGTCACTGATGTCCATCAGGACACTGAGCTGTTGACCCCTACCCTCTGGATGTGACCATCCAACCATTTTCTCATCCATCTAACAGCCCAGTCGTTAATTCCATTTCTCTCCGATTCGGAGAAGGATATTGTGAGGGACTGTAGTGGCAGAAACAAGTGACTGGAACTAATGCGTTGAAGAGGAGAGCAAAGGCAGTACCAATAATATGAGTCTATTTGTGTGAATGATACCTATTCACTCTAAACAGCCCTGCCCAAAACTCCCGGTAATTTTGGGGAAATTACAGGGCTGCTCGAGACTCGTGTCACAATGTTTTATGAAAGTACACAATTGAACTAGAGAATGGTGAAATAATGGTAGTCATCAGCAGCAGCTGCCTATGCAATAAATATCCTTTTAAAGTCACAACTTCAGCAGGGAAAGCATTAGAGAAACATTGATTTTTGCAGTGTGACATTCTAATTAGATAAAAAAGTGCAGAAACTTTTTGAGAGAAGCACTTGAGGATCGTAATATTTCCTGTGAACATCTCTTTAATTTTGGTGGTGATGGTATTTTTCATTGGGGATAAAATCATTTCATTTCTTTCTGTCCTCTTTAATTGCATGTGGTGTCCTCTTTTGCTCCTGGCTATGTGAAGAGAGGGAAATCTTAAAGAATTTGCAAAAGACAAGTGTCCAGGTCACATTTACTCGCTGACAAAGTCTGTGTAAGACTGAATATGTGCCTCATTTTTTGTAATAGAGGAAATTAAGATCACTTTGAAAGATATTCCAGTTAAGAAATATGCTCCCTCTAAACTTTAGACCACTTTTGTGAATGCTGAATAAAAAGGCAGAGTAGGACTTTAGGCAAAAAAGTTCTCTTTGGTAACCACTGTTTTTCAAACCTACATTTATGTGGGCTTTTAAAGCCACAGGAGAGTGTAGGAAACTCAAGATTTCCTTCTGAACAGTGGAAAAAATTTGACTCAGTACAAATATATATATATATTATACTGGTACTGTGAGGGTTGAAATGAAATTGGATGACAAGTTTAATACAAATAAGACTTTTTTCAGACACTTGTTCCACATAATGATCATCAAAGCATCTATAAAGAGTATTAGAAATGGTTAATATATGAGGTATCAATAGAGTTGCTCCTAGTGATCTCTTTTTCATCTACATGTGCATAAAGGCATTATATCATGCAAAAGTCTGATTTTAGTACAATATCCTCACTGTGCAATAGCTACTTTACAGATTCCAATTTTATTTAGTAATCTAGTTTGGTGCTTGGTGAGATGCATTTGAATAGATCTCTCTGCACGACAACCTCTTTCATTTCAAACAGGCAAGTAAGAGGTACGGGATTTATATTACTCAAGTTCATCATCTGTAAAAAGAAGACCCTAAAGTCCCTGATTCAGATTAACGAGCCTCATTCAGCCCGATTCACCTTGCCAAATTCAGCAGTCACAGGAGAATTGTCACACAGGTGGGACCACTGACAGCACCACCTCAGATCAGGTGAATTTGTCTCATCCAGCCTTGAAAATACTCCAAGCACTGACAACATAAATAAATTGAAATACAAGCATTTCATTGCATACATTTATCTGTACTTTTTTTTCTGAATATGATGTCAAATGATGTTAGTTTATGAAGATGAGTAGTCAAATTATTTAAATGTGAGAAGGAAAAGGCATATCTTAGATATTTTAACTCATCTGGGCATAGCAAAACAACCAAACACCGCAAACAATTTTGATTGTATCCAGTCTGTCTTTGAAAAGTTCATTGTTTACTCTATGCCCTCAGAATTAATAGAAGAGTCAAAGAACTTCTGAATTTTCAAACTGTCATGAGATTTTAATTCAGTTCCTAGGAATCAGAGGATTCTGACAACCAGAATTTCACAAATAACTTACAAATATTATAAATAAACCCTACATTATGATTCATAGAATGTCTGTTAAGTTGAAGTAAATGGATTTGGTTAGTCCATACATTGTTATTTTTGAATTTTGAGTATTAAAACCAGAATTCCCTGGTTACAATGGGTTTGGTTTATCCCAAAAGCAGTTGCCTGTTGCTCTCACCAATCTAATACAGAGTACTTGGTGTTAGAATACCTTGCAATGATAATTTCTGATTTCTCTACAGATGTGCAAACACACCTACCTCACCCCATCCCACTCCCCTTACATGCAGAGTGAATTATTTTAGCTACTCATAGGGTCATAAATAAAAGGAATTTTCCAAAGATCATAAAGTTATTTCTTGAAAACTAATTCTGATTGACTTTTAATTACACACCATCCATATTTAACCATAGTTTTGCATAGATATTCAAGATATTATCTTTTACCAGGCACAAATGTTCTCAAAAGGATTTCTTTAAAATTACAAACATTCAAACTGTTGGTGAGACAAATTTCAAGTTTGCAGTTTGCAGTATTTTGCAAACAACTTTTTTATTGAAACAAACAAGTCTCAAAAAAGAGTCAATATTGAACCACAATGTAACCAAAACCACATCGAGACTTTTATTTTCTTCTTCCTAAGTCACTTTATTTTCTTGACAAGTTAATATGGGCAATTCTGCTTAAATTGTGTATGAGAACATAGTATTATTGTCTTTTTGTTTTATTCTGGCATGACCTTAAATTTTTATTCAGAAAACAAAAAAAATAGTATAACCTATTACCATAACGAGGAAAACAAGCAAATAATGAATTTTCAATAGAGACACGTTCAGTAATTTTTGCCAACTAAAGAAAAACTGTAATAATTACAAGCTGAACAGCTTGCACCTGTTTGTGAATGTTTTGTGACATGAGGCACACAAGCAGAGACAAAGCCTTTTGTCTCTGGGGATGCTGAATTCTGATTTGTATTCAGGAGCCCACATCCCTCTGGCTGAGCAGATTCTTTCACTGGAATGAGGCACCTACATCCCCTGAGCAGGCTGTTGTCATCCATTTGAAGGTATGGGTTGTCATCCACTCAAATAATCCCATAAACAGCTCATTCAGGTTCACCAGCCTGTTCCCCCTTCACTTTTAGCGAGCAGAGTTTTGAACCCAAGTACTGCGGGCTGGTGTCCAGAGATGACATCTAATTGTTAATCAGACAGGGTTTTATTAATGCAGGAAATTGGTCACAGCCAGGGAATAGTTATGAGCTCTTGATAACAAAAGTGCCACTGGCACTCAGGAAAGGGAAGAGATGTGTGGTTTTTTTCACCTACCAGTCCTGTAGTGGTCCAGCCATCATCTGCCTCCCTCCTGGGACTCACACCCACAGCCACACCCCTCTGTTTCTTGTAATTCTTCCACTAAAATCCCACTCACATTCCTATGGCATCCAGAATTATTTTCCTCATACACGTCATTATCTTTGTAAAATTCTCGGCAACTTTAAAATGTGTCCGAAGTTAAACTGAAATGTAGATGCTTTTTATTCACAGTACTACTGAAAGACAAAATATATTCAAGAGCCAGTTGTAGTTTGGGGTTTTTTTTTAAAATACTAATTCTAGCATTTCAGTGCTGAGATTTAGTCCCTTCAGTTTACCTGTCTAAACAGAGCCTTAAACTTGTGATTTTAACATTATGCGCTTAGAGAGTCAATGCCTTGTAGTGATTCTTAGGATTTTCTGAAAAGAAAATAAAACAAAAACCAAACTTATTCACAGTACTACTAAAAGACAGAATGTATTCAAAATGTAGTTTGGTTTTTTTTTTAAAAATACTAATTCTAGCATTTCAGTGCTGAGATTTAGTCCCTTCAGTTTACCTGTCTAAACAGAGCCTTAAACTTGTGATTTTAACATTATGCGCTTAGAGAGTCAATGCCTTGTAGTGATTCTTAGGATTTTCTGAAAAGAAAATAAAACAAAAACCAAACAAACCCAAAACATGACACAAACCATATTATTTGGTGCGAGTCATCCCCTTTATTTATTAACAGTAAATGTATGGGGCATGCTAATATTTTTATTCACTTGCAACGCAGAAAGAAAACATGGTAAAGCTCAGAGCATGTGAATACCCAGTAGTAAATGTGATAAAAGTAATAAGCAATTTTTAAAAAAAAGTGCTAAAAAGTGATAAGTAAGATAAAAGTTGTTTGTAGCACAGAAGAGACTCTGGTAGGGAGCACATGACACAAGGTAGGCAAAATAAGGTTACTGGAACTTTTTTTTTCCCTTGGATTTGTCATAAAATAGGCAAAATTAAAACACAGGTTGATCACGGAACATGTTGGGAAGGCAGTGGAAGGAAGAACAGCCGTTAACAACAGCAATAATAAGGACAATAGTTAAATATCTGCACACTGTAAAAAAATTTGCAGCTTCATAAAGCTGGCTCATGATCAAGTCAAGCAAATCATAAAAAAGTTGCAAATGAGACAGTATTGACCACAAAGATTACAGTGCATGGAAATTTTGGAAATCGGTCAAATTTGCTTGTTTCTTTGATAATTATTAAAAGTTGGAGAATGTTTCAACAACAGAGTTGATGGGATGGATTGTCCTGTGTGCTCAAAACAGGAGAGGAGCTTGCAAGAAGTGTTGGAAGGGAATCCAATGTGTGAGAGTGACAAGGTGTGAGTGAGGAATATTTGCATCCAGGTATTTCTCAGAGGTTGTGTTTAGTCATGTACTGCAGTGTTATTATGTGGGAAGTGATTAAAAGAATAAAGTCTGCAGAGCTGTGAGGTTGTTATCTAGGGAAGGAGAGAGATTAGGAGGTGTTACTGGGGGATTATAAATATCTAATAATACCAGAGCTTTCTGTAATTAGCACAGTGGATTTAAAAAAAAAAAAAACACAACAAAAAAGAACAAACCAAAAAAGACAGGTAACAATAAATAAAGACCTTTTTGTGTAGAAAGAGATCACAAAATTAAATCTGAAGGTAAATGGTTTTGCTTGTTTTACCTTAATAAAATTTCAAGCAAAATTGTTTAGTTTTGTTCTGTTTCCTCAGCTCGTATCATGTAAACCCATGTTCCTCCCAATTTAACTGTGATTTTACTGGGATCTTGAATATATACTAGGACTGCTAAAACAGTTCATACAGGCGATGAAGTACCATAGTCATTGCTGTCTTGCAAAAAACACTCAGATTCTCAGATCTGGTGAATATCACGGGATAACTAGAACTCGAATTTCTGACTGAACTTTCTTTCTTCTTTTGTCAAATTTATTTTATGATTTTTGTTTTGGGTTTTTTTCCCAGATTTTGTTTTTGTGGTTGCCTAGTGCCAGGTGCAATCTGAAGCAGCTCCATTTGCCCTTGTACGTTCATTTTTTCAAGTGGTGTCGTGCCATATGAAGTAATGAAAATGTCTTGCTCTGCGGGGTGCCTTTAATAATGTCAAATGATGTCTTGTTGAACATCAAGAAATACCTGATATTCTCTCTGATACACTGGTGACCTCTTTGAGAGAGCTCTTGCTATTTGTACCACACAAAGGGTCTGGTTGCCAGGAGAGGTATGTGCAGGAGAGGTCAAAAGAATATGTGAAAAAAATTAAAAATTGTAAATGTGAAGATTCTAACTGAAATATTATACACGATTAGGGCCTTGATAGAAACATATTTTGATATAAACACACATATAAGATATAAGCATGCTAAAAATTTCTTCATCTTATGTATTAGTATTTTGTGTTCTATACTTCTATGGGCATTTAAATCCATTGAATAGAAATACTTTTTTAATTACATTTAAAAACCTACTAATATGATGGTTGAATATATAAACTTTCATCTTTATGTTGAAACTGCAAATGGAGTAGTGGAGAAATAAACAGGAGTGAACTGTCAGCACAGAGGGTTAAATTGTTTTATTTAGTCTTAGTGAAATATTTGAATTAAATATGTGCAGGAGGATACACTAAACATGAGGGTTTCCACTGAGTGGTTCCAAAACAGAAGGAAGGAATGATAAAAAAATAAGACAAGGTTGTGACTATTGACTGCTAACAACATTCAGGTTAGGAATTTTCGCTCACACATGTTTGCAGAATTTGTGATGTCCTTCAAAATGCTCTTTGTTTTTTTTTTTTTTCCTCTTTTTTAAACTGCTCCATGTAGTTGTCTGTCTTGAAGACATTAAACTTCAGGGACAGCTTGAGCTATAATTGTTTTAGAGATTCATACATCCATTTAAACAAAAGGGGAAAAGGAAATCAGAATAACATTGGCAGAATTATATTCTGTTGAACATTTTCTGTATGTGAATCAGCATTCTAGAAAACAGCATATGTAGATGTTAAAATAATTCTTTTAGTGTATTTTTTCTATTTCCCGGTACATTTTTTCACGTTAATAGTAAGCTTGGGGTTTTTTTTTTCTGAAGGTCAGAAAATATTCTATATAATTTTTTTTTCCAGATTTTTATTTGCTTTTTCTCCATAGTATTGGTACATCATTATTGGTACATGGTGGTCTTGAGTCTTTCCAGCATCCTCTAGAAGAGTGACTTGAAAGATCTTGTAAGGAACTTTCCCATATTAACTGAAATAATGTGCCAGAGGTGTGAACAGTCTCAGGATTACTGTTTAAGACAATAAATCATCTTTCCTCTTCTTATTCTTGTTTGCTGTGAATTTTTGGGTTGCTTTGCTTTGCAGAAAAACAGAAATGAATGTACACAGCGGTTAATCCAGAAAAATGTATTATTCATTATTGGTAGACATGGTGGTAAAAAAAAAAAACAAAACAAAAAACTTCTAAAATTAGAAATTGGGCTGGGTATATTTTAAAAAACATTCTTTATGTGAGTCATGGCATTTCTCTGTTTTTACATTCCCTATTTCCTTTTTTGCAATATGGACACCAATTTCTAATTTCAGATTTCCGCTCAAAATAATCAGATCATTGAAACCAGTTATTTCCAAAAAGAAAGTTTCCTTCCCACCACAGTAAGTGCTTTGTTAAGAAGACAGTAAAGGTGCAATTTTTTGTTTTTATAGCAAAGAAGTAGCAATGAATTATTATATTAACATTATAAGCCCTTAGAGCCTCAGCCATGGTTTTCATAAAATAAGAACAATCTAACTTTGTTTATCACACACCTAGACTGAATGAATTTTGTAGTGTAATTTCTGTAGTAGAAGTACCAGTGTAAACAATTGTTTTCTAGAAATGAATGGGAACTATGGCAACCATACAGTTTACAAGGATGTTAGAAAGTAAATAATTTTTTCTGGTAAAATAAAAATAAAAACCTGGAAAGGTGTAACCAAATGAACATTAAATGCCACGACTCCTGATCGTAATCTCCAAATGACACCATCTGTCAGACCAAAGGCCATTTTCTCTTCCTCACAGCTGGCCAAAGCTTTCTGTTCAGTACTGCAAAAAAATCTGCTGAAAAAGAGCAAAAGTATTAATGAACATCATACTTATGTCCATGCTTGCAGTGTGGACACCTGAAGAAAACTTTCTGAAAAAGAAAAAAGTTTAAAAAATGATTGCTTCTGAGCGGTCTGTGGTTCACTGAAGCAATTTGTCTAACATGTTACCAATTCCACTGGGCATAAAAAAAAGTTTATATGTTTGGAGGGACCCTGTGGTCCCTAAACTCATCTCATCCCTGTTAGCAGAGCAGGGCTAACATTTATCAAGTTGCTTTGGGCCTCGCCCAAGTGAGAGTTGAGTATTTTCAAGGATGACTGTTTCACAGCTTCTCTGGAAAACTGCTGCAATATTTAACCACCCTCAGAGTCAGAAAGTTTGTCCTTTCATCTAATTGCAATTTCGAGCATTGCAGCTTGTACCTATTTTCTCTGCCACCAGGCTCTGCCAATCATTACACTTTGAAATAATGTCATATCATTTTGAAATAACATGGTGAAACGTGTTAAATTCACTGTGAGTAAGCCAAATTCCTACTAGTCAAGGATTTGTACAGAATACTGATTTGCTGAATCTCAAGGTTTTCTTTCAAAAGAGGAGAGGAAATGTGACCAAAAACCTCCTGCCCTTTCCTTTTCTAGTGTTGGAATCCACACACTCAGGTAATTCATAATGCGCTGAAAAAGGTAAAAGAGAGGTAGAAATACCTCAGACAAGAGGAGCAGCAAAACAACAAGAAAGTGACCCCAGCTGATGTGCAAATGAGAAAAAAACAACCCACAAAACATAAAAAAACTGACTGAATAAACACAGTTTTTGCCACCCAATTAAAATTTCGTAGCAGGAACATGTCCCAGTTCTCCTGAGAGTGAATACTTTGTGTGTGTTTGTGTTCATTTACTTTCTCGAAAAGCTAAAGATCTTAAGGCAGGGTGCTTCTGATTGATGGTTCTCTGATTAGCAGGTATCCAGCAGGCATCTTGCAGCTTTCATCCCAGCATCTCTGATTGTCATTTTGAGGAGCCTAGGCTGCTGCTGTAAGATCATTATGCCATTTCCCAGCTACATTTGCATTATCATTGTCATTTGTAAAACTAGTTTAGAAAACATCTTGTATTTTTGGTGGTTTTTTGGGTTTTTTTTGGTGGTGGTTTATAGTTAGGTTTATGTGTTTGTTTATGGTTGCCCCATTGTCTGCTGTTCCTGCATCAACGAGCTCATTGCCACCCGAAATGCCACAAGTGGAATTTTTGGTCTTAGGTCTATTGTACAAAACCTCATATGTCTCTGGCATAAATAACTACTGCTTTATTGTGCCTAGCTACAAAACATTGAGTAATTTAATGGCATGCAACTATACACGCTGAATTCCTGCTGTCATTAAGGAATTATTATCTTCTACCATCTGCCTGTTGATTTTCCACTTGAACATTTCAGTAGATAAGGAATATCTCAAATGTTCCTTGGAAAAGCCGTGCCAGTGGCTTTACTCCTAGTGTCAGAAACACCAGTAAAAGACTCTGTGTTCTCTAAAATGTGCTGAAAACTACGGCAAATGACAGAGGAGATTGACTTTATGAGCAGAATTTAAAAAAAGCATTATGCATGGGGCATTAGGACGATTTCATGTGATTCCTTCCTGAGTATCATGACTTGTCATCACAATGGGTTATAACAAAATGAGTAATCCTCTCATAGGGTTCTCATGGGCAAATAATAGCTCCCATCATTTTGCAAATATGGGAAACTGCTGAGAGGCTGGGCTCCAGTTTTATTTAAAGAAAAGGAAACTGAGAATGTTTGTTTCAGAGGACAGACATCAATTGCTTCTCTCTGTCTTTTCTTAAACTGAACTATTATCTCAGAAGTAATTGGTTCCCTCTGTACTAAAAATGCTTGCAACACTTTTTACTTAGCTACTTCTGCATATTTTTATGTGATGCACACAAAGAGTAAGACTTGAGGCAGCACAATAATGATTTTTACTTTTAACTGTAAAAATACCCACATCTAAGTGTACCCTGGACACCCTGTGCAAAATCTACATGGCACTAGTATTTTCTACTAATTCTTGGGACTAAATGCTGAATTAAATACAGTTTATGAAGATCTTGATGGTACACTCTTCATGGATAGATAATTTTATCTGTCTTAAAGTTCAGTAAAGCCATCTGGGCTTCAGTCGTGTGTGGGAGAGAGCTCATAGGGAGTTCATTGAATCTTGACCCTTGCCTTCATGCTGCATATTTTACTACATAATTACTTCACTTACTATTTATGTTTTAATTGCTATTACTTACTTAATCTCAGTCTTGCTCTTAGTCTTGTAATTACTGTTCCTATTACTACTGCTATTACTATTGCTACGGGATATCTACTGTTTATTACATAAATAATATATTACTGATGTGTTTTCTACATGATTGTACAAAATACTACAATCTTTTGTCAAAAGGTGGTGGTGCTGAAACCATGTGAATCTTGTCTAGAATTAGCCCCAGGTGCTGTGACTGTAGAATTATTTTTTTTTTTTTAGACAAAAGTCAACAGATTCCTGTTAAAAATACAGAGCTTTGGCTTCCTAATTTCCACTTAGAATACAGTTAGGGATAAAAACAGAGCAAGCAGGTGTTTCTCACAGTGATGTGCTCCCGCTGAGAAGCACAGGTTTTCTGCAAGAAACTTATGCTGTAAATGTGTCAAGCTGTCAGCATCAGTGTCCTTGGCTGCTGCATGGAAACTAGAGGTGGATCAAACCTTGTCAGAGATAATCCCCCCAAAAAAAACAAGAGCTGAGCAGTTTTGCCAGATATGTGTGATGTTTTTCCTTCAGATGCTATCAAACCAGCTTAAGGAGTTGTCAGCCAATTCAATTAAAAGGCCTTCCTTAAAATGTTAAATTTGGGAAGAATTTATAAATAATTAGTTTGGGAAATACTCCTGGCCTGTGATACATTGGAGACCCAACTGTTCCCAGTCCCTGCCTTACTCTAGGATTGTTTATCCTGTGATAATGCGATTTATCATTTCTCTGGATTCTTGCTCGATAGGGGTAACTTAACAGATTT
>VZTX01017886.1:88701-142024 GCA_013400915.1 Pardalotus punctatus | reverse complement strand
GGGAGCGGGCGGGCCCCGCGGGGCTCCCTCCGTGCCTGCTCCGCTGCTCGGGCTTTTCTGGCCTCGCCGGCCGGGGTCGGACCCCGCGCTCTGGTTCGGCATGAGGGGAGCGCCGAGGCGCTCGGGGCAGGGCCGCCGGGTTTCTCTGATCCGGTTTGCACATCCTTGTGCGGCCGGGCGCGGTGTCCCACCTTTTCCTGGAGCAGATAAACGCCCCGGCAGGTACGCGTGCTTTGTTTGGAGAGCGCTGTTTGCTCTGCCCTCCTCTCGGGGAGGGTGTTTGCTCTTGCTTCAGAGCACAAGTTCGAGCCGGAGCGCGGTTCTGACAGCCCCGCGGGATGGCCAGGGTGACAGCTCGCCTCGGGAAGAGGCAGGGACACCGTGGGAATGGGCTGGGGAGTGAGCAGGACGGAGACACTGCCGCGGACCTGTAAGGAAAATGGGTGTGTAAAATACTGCTGATTTGAGCGCTCGACTATTGGTGTGGGGGTAGTTTTTCTAAAGTGCTTGCAATATTATCCAAAAAGAATATCTAGAAAGTAAATACCAGTGCTTCATCAGTTTGTGATTTTACATCAGTGTTGTTTCCCATGGGTTTCAGTGTGAGAAGGTGGAAGTTTGTGCGAGATGCTGAGATGTGATTTTGGAACGAGACTTTCCTGAAAACCATCTCTTGTTTCCTGCAAGTGGAGTGGGTTAGAGTGTGGCTGTGATTAAACACTGGGTCTGTCTGGCTGTCAGGACTTTCTGTGCTCTTGAGTAGCTTGGCTGCTAAACACTTGCTGAGTTTCTTAACATAGTTTTCTCTAGGTGAGATGTGGTAAGATTACCAAGTGTTCTTAATAAAACAGATAAAATAGTATTGATAGCTTTTGTGTAAGTGGTGGGTAATTAGTTGCCTCATTCCATGCATTTTTGAGGACTTTAAAACTGGTTAGGATTGTGTTTATTTTTTAAAAGGGAAAGGGATTTATTGGTGCTGCAGTTAATGACAGAAAAGTTAATCTAATACTCAGTACTTTCAAGGAACAGATATTCTTTGAACTAGTTTAGATCCCATTTTGTTGCTGAACCTGTGTTTTAGAGTTAGGCTTCTGCTGAGGTGAGATGGTTTTCAGCATAGCACTATGTTTATTTTAAGGGCTGGTTTACTTGAGAGAGTGTTCATTATTAAATTATTATTGGTAATCTTCTAGGGGGGAAAAATAAAGCTGTCATTGAATTTATTTGGTTTTGAGCTCTCCCTTCAAAAGTGATTTCTAATTTTTTTGGGTCTTCTGAATGATTACTTAATAACCAATGAAAATCACAAATTCGTTTTGAAGGCTTGTCATTTTTTTTCATCTAAAGTATTCAACTCTGAGGGATTATAACTTTATTTGGTTTAGTAATCTTGTTCACATGGTGTCCAGTTTAGTAACATCATGTGATAGGTTAGGAATGGTTGGTGTAGAAAGACAGTTACCTTTTTTTGGAAGGCTGTCTCCTTGCTTAGATATTTTGATACTTTAATCTTGTGTGGGAGATTGGAGTGGAAGCATTAATAACATGAATGAAACATGACCAAGGTTTTGTAGTAGTATACTGATTTTGAGATAAAGAACCTGAAGGAAATATTCCTTAAATACTGTGTTTTAATGAGTTGCCATTTTAAATATGAGTGCAGTTAGAAGATCAATTTTCTTGTAATCAAAGTGTTTTACTAAATTTTGAAGGCTCTGCTCACTTTTGGAGAAGCAAAAGGGAAATTTAGGATTTGGTAACCTCAAATTAAATTTTCACCGACTTTAAGACTCAAGACCTGTTGGTAGGAGTACACACCCTTAGTCTTATCCTGCCATTTCCTCAGTGTGCAGCTCCTTGTGTGCAAGCATTCAGCCTGCCTGGGGGAAGGCGTGCTGGTGCATCCTGACACAGTTTACTTTTAGCTGCAGCTGTACAGGGTGTTGTCAGTGCTGAGCGCGCTGCACTTACAGAAGTGCTGCCTCAAGCTTTTAATGCTGCTATAACATGGAAAAGTATGCAATATGTGTGCTATAATATATATTTTTGTATTAACATATATTGGCTATTAATGTTTTATATGTGTCCTTTATAATTGTGGTCTTCTAAGCAAATGTTATAAAAGGTAATTGTGAGAGGACTCTGCATGAAGCTCTAGGTCTCTAAGTACTATTATTTCTGGAGATAGGAGTTATGGATAATGTCATTGAATCAACAGCTATATCCCTTTATCTTAAAATTGAATTAGTCGTTAAAAATCACATCTGAATTTCTTTGGGGGAAGAAGAGTATTAATACAATTATAAGATAAATATGATACCCACATATTTATCTTATAAGTGAAGAGAAATTTTTGGCTCATCATTTAAAATCTGCCTCTGTCAAAAGACAGTACAGCAGCATAACTTCAGACCACAACAGGACAGTTTGTCAGCAACTAACTGAAAACTTGTCTGGTGATTCTTTAACTTATTTTTGTGGTTCAGAGCATGTAATATACTTGCTTATTGCCTGTAGTCTAATAGTTGCACCATTTCTGGACGGTTGTCCTTTTATTTGTGGAAGTAATAGCATCAATGGGGTACTGGTGGCCTTATCACAATGTATGCTGATCCTGCAGTGACAGGGCTGGGGGGGCTCCTGCCTGGCCTTTGCTTTCACATCTTCTGCTGCTAGACTTGTTGGAATTGATGAAATAGACCAACCATAAAACATTCTGAAATATCCTGTGGTTTTTCTTGCAGGGGGAATGGTTTAGGGAATAGGTAGCATTTTAGTTTTTACATTGCTTTGGTTTAATTGTCTGTGCTGCATGGAAATACATAAAAAACATTGAAAAATAAGCAAAACCCAGCCTGTATTGTGTAGCAAAATTCCTAAAAATTTTTGCTTAACTTATACCCCAGTGAAGTATGTTAAAGCCCTCAGCATGTAAGCCTTATTTAAAATCAGTTTATAAAATTGGGAACTTTGTATAGTATCTGAAAATTGTCAGAGAAACCCTGTGGAAAACATTTCACTGCATGTAAAATACTTATTTACATATGAAGTTGTGTGCAGATGAGCAGCCTGATTCCTCTTTGAAGTTGTGTTTCCATTTTGAAGAGGTGAAATAAATGTCGTGGAAGCAGGACATGGTGTACCTGAGCAATCTTGTGCATCTCGGAAGTGTAACACTAAAAGTACTGCATGTGCAGTAGTTCAGCCTGTGCCACCAGTACAGTTCAAGCCACTTCTTGGTGAGGCCTACAATTCAGAGAGAAATGAAGAGGTGTTACTAGAAATAGCCTGCTTTGTCCAAAGGAGAGCATGAGGCTGAAATCCACAGTTTAATAGGGTATGGATGTGAGCTGCAAACATTGAGTTGTTATCACAGTGCTTGATAGATAGAATATCTATAAGATACTGAGGACTAAAAGCCTAGGATATTATTTGCCAGGTGAGTCTTGCTTGCTGCCTCTTGTATTTCTTGTCATGCTTCTACTTTGTTCTGCCAGTAACAGATAATATTGGTCCTTTTTTTTCCCTGAAAGATGCATATTGAGGAGAGTACATTTGAGAAAAGGAGTAAAATTGCATACTTTCTGAAAGAAACTGTCTTGATTTGAATTTATTTTGCTGAATCATCACATGAGATTTGGCAATTGTAATCCTCTTTTTGTCTCTATCTTTTTCTTGCAAAATGTTTTCCTGGTTTAAAGAAGAATATCAACAACCAGATAGTCCCATATCCTTTTCTTCAGCCTTTTGTATACTGAATTAATTAGCCTTACTTGTTTTGTAGAATAAATAGGTTTTTTTAGGGTTACCATGCTAATTTCTGCAGTTGTGCAAAGAGAACATGAAGTTCCATTTCACATCATGAGTGTCCTGTTGGGTAACAGGAAAGGATGATGTATGTGCTATACTGAAGGTAGTCTCAGTATTGCTATACTTGAATAGTTTTTAAACCATATAGATGTATGGAAACTGTATTAAGCCTCAAAGTGGTGCACAGCCCCAATTTTTCACTAGTTGTGTTTTACATGTAAGAGATCCACTCGTGGCCCAGTCAGACTGCACCATATTCTTTCCAGTTTAGTGTCCTGCAGGGAACTAGAGTCAATACCAATACTAGCACCAAGGCAGAACTGCAGATGGGTTGGATATGATTTTAGCTTGCACAGGCATACCCCTGCAGCCCAGTGCTCTGAACAGGCAGTGTGACCATATTGTGCTGCTTTGGAACAGATGTCCCCAGATGCAATGAGGCTTGCAGATGATATGTAGTTGCAGTTGAGGTGCAGGTTGGGCCTCTACCACCTGCTTGGCAATTACAGAAAAAAGTTTCTGAAGGTTTATCTCCCCTTAATCAGACTGTAACAGCTATATGGGTAGGCAACTTGTGTCGATACTGAGAGTTTTCAGGCTGCATCTATAAATATATCATCATATATTCCATGTAGTTTCTGAAATTACTGAGCTGATATTAAGCTTAGTGCAGAAAAATATGCGAAGCTTACAGACATTATTTCATAAATTACAGTAAGTGAAACATAAAATTGTGTTTTGTAGTCTTCTCTCATATGTGGAAGTACTGAACTGTGTGAATTGTGGCACCATGACCAAGTTGTTAAATGTTTGTGTCTGTGAATATAATTAGGATCTCTGAGCTATATGCAGTATATTATCCCTTCATATGAACCAAAACCTGAAGAGCTTGCTGAGATGTACCAGAGTATAGATTGCAGTATCTTACTTGTTGACCTTCTTTGCCTTGTCATTTATTATGTTCATCTTGGCTTATTTTATGTTCTCTCTTGAAGTGTGACCTTTTTGCTGAAAGGTGCATTATATGTAAGCTATCTCAAAACCTAGCAGTCCTCATAAAGAGGTGACAGTACAGTCTCCTACAAGATACTCTAGTGCTTTCTGATGCCTAAGTATGTTTTCCTTTGTGTTGACACTGTTATTTGTTGTAGATTTTTTGATATGAAGGCACTAATGAAAAGGAAAACTAAACAAAAAACCCACCACCAAAGCACCACAAACTTCAGCTCTTTAATAGCATTGTGTTCTTGCCACCAAATTACCCTACCACTAGGCTAAGAATGTAAGGATGAGATAGGTCATGGCAGGGAAATTTTTTTAAATGTGAAAGCTCATTTTTATAATTGACAATGAGCAAAACCTAACAAATGCAGGGACAAGAAAATGTCTATGAGTTTCTACTAGACACCACCCCCAAGTTTAAGGTGAAGTTGCTTGTTTTTCTTACTACAGTGCTCTTAATTTGGGGAGGCTGCCGGGAGCTCCTGAGGGATGGCAAACAGCTGTGACTAAGGACTGCTGCGAGTGAGGTGTAGCCTGGGCTGACTGAGGTGTTGTGTTCATTTATGTAGCAGTTCTGAACAGATTTATCTTATGCTGTTCTGGGATGGTTGTGAGAAAGGAAGTAATAAATGCAGACTGGATTCTTTGCTTATGTTTGATCTCGCCCCTTTTCTCTCTAGAGTAGGCTGATGGCATCTTGGAGTCATTGTGGGAAAAACTTGTAAGCCCTGAAGAAGGACTAAACACCATAAAGATAAGAGACAAGCAAAGACCAAATTTGTTATTGTAGATGTAATTTCTACTTAGTTACATTAGTAGATCAGAAAAATGTGGCAAGATTTTGCATCTTATGTTCTTAATCTGTTGTTTTCTGCCCCTTCTATCACTTCTGGTATAGTACCAAAAATGTGGAGGTTCCAGCTCAGTATGAAGCAGGTCCGAAACAAGTAGTTAAGTACAACAGTGGTCAGTGCTTTATTCAGGTGCTGTCAAAAATGAACTCACAGATCTAAGGATGTTGTCATAGTCTATTACTGAAGGTTGAACAGAGACGAAGGTCAGCTCACATGTAAGCTGTTTGGTGCAAGTAGTGCTAAAGAGGGCTCTTGACAAGTTAAGGCCATTTTGAGAAAGGGCTGGAAATATGTTCTGCAGCTGTTAGAGGAAGAAACAGAAGACATGATGGACATAACAGGCTAGGAAGAGATATGGACCAGCTTGTCCCATGCTCCCTTGGCAAGAGCTAGAGGCAGATTCGAAGTGCAGATTCCCCTATCTGCTTCTGGGAGGGTTGGAACTGTGATTTTGTTTTCTCTCCCAACTTTCTTTGTCAGGTGTGCGGCACTGGTGTAACCTTTCTGGTTGCTGGCAGAGAGGAGAAATGTCTTCTTTCTATTGCTGTGTTGTTTTCTTTTTCTTTGAGCCTTCTTTGACATTCTCTACCTGTCAGAAATATTCTGAAGTATGTGCTCTGCAAAGGTGCAGGTTTGTGAAACTTGTCATTGTTTGGACTCTGCTGCAGCTCAGAATGAAATTAGTATGATATTTTAAGTTTCTTGTTGGAAGTTGCTCACATAAGAGGCTGAAATGACCCTTGTACATCTTTTTAAACAAAAAAGATGAGGTTTTAATTGAGATGGCATGTTAGTTTAAAGGGATTAAATTATTTTCCAAAGCATGTTGGTTTAAATCCTTGAGTTAACTTTTAAACAGCTCATCTGAAGAATTTTTTTGCCTTCTGCATGTTCCTAATTATTTCTGCATTGACCTCTTGGTATGACTGTGGTTGTTCAGAATAAATGAAGAACCTTCATTCATTTGTTAGAAAGGGACATGCAGAACTGTATTCAGTATTTCAGTTATCCACTATAAAATAGTTATGTCTAATTAACCTTTTACTTTCTTTTCCAAGGTGTTCTTTGTCTGTGTTTTGTTCTTGTAATAGTACTTTATTCTTCTGTACCTAAAAAATATCAGGACTTATACAGTGATTTACTTTGATAGTTATAAGTAGGGGGTTTTCCTGCCTTAAAAGTTAAATTACTGTCCCTGTCCCTCCTATTCTGTTGAAATTATAGGTGAAGAAATTGTGTTGGGTGAGAGGCTTTGTGTAGTAATCAGCAAATCTGATACCTCGTCCAGATGCATACAGATATAATGCAAGTTACTATTTCATATCACTTAATGTTCCTGAATTTGTCCAGTATTTCCATACTGGTAGATGAATGACTTTAAATACTTTTTTTGTTGTTTAGAAGTAATAAGGGCTTGAAAAAAATTATTGGCTCCTAGACAAGAAATATATTTTCCTGGCTGACAGTATCTGTGGAAAGTGAAGAGTGAATGTTCCCAGAAAGAATGTCATGGCAGCCACCAGACTTCTTGCTGTTCTGTTTTTTCACTGTGAGAATGTTGGAAATGCATCAAAATACAGTTCTGTCTGACTTTGGCTCTTGGCTACTGTAGGTATGCAACAGTTTAATTTTAGTGCTTCCTGTAAGGCATTGTGCTCTTCTGGGAATTTTGAATGCAATTTATACCCTTTGCTAAAATGAAAGGGAGCTGCATTTTAGGAAAATACAGTATATCTGTCAGTGTGGGTAGATTGCCTGACTTCTTTGCTAAGATCCTTTTAACAAGACATTCATTTGGTGTTTCCGTTCTTTCAGTGGAGATAAGCAGAGTTTAGCTTTTAACTGGTCTGTGTTTTCACAAAATTAGTAAAAGCTTATTTATTTTCAAGACTTCTGCTTTTTTCCACTTCTGCTCACTGCATCTTCTACTTTTCTATTAAATCCCCCTCATCTAATACTTCACTGATAGGCTTTAAGAAACTGTATGGTCAACTAGGCTTTTTTTTGGTAAGAAAGCAGGCTGAACATTTTACCCTAGAATCCCTGTCATGCAGAAGACAAAAATGCTCAGCTGTCTTTGAATGTAACTGTTGCCTGTGATTGAATAATCCTGCTCTGCTAGTGAATATGAATGAGAGCTTCTGAACATTTTTATTCTGCTCGGCTTCTCATCTAACTCAATAACTTTATCTTTCAGTACCAAGATAAAGAGGAAGTTGTTTTATGGATGAATACCGTAGGACCCTACCACAATCGCCAAGAAACATACAAATACTTCTCTCTCCCATTCTGTGTGGGATCAAAAAAAAGCATCAGCCATTACCATGAAACCCTAGGGGAAGCACTTCAAGGAGTTGAATTGGAATTTAGTGGTCTTGACATCAAATTTAAAGGTAAGCAATTCAAAGTGCATTTAGTCACTTTAAAAAATAGACAAACCCTTCTAACTTGATCTTTTAATGAGAAGAACTGAAATTTTGTTGCTGCTAGCAACTGACTCTGCTTTGTGTTGTTGTTTGGTGTACCCTGCAATGTTCTGTACTACCACTGGCTTTTGAGTTTACAGTGACGTTTCCATCTATGTGCCCTTGAAGGAATATGCTTGCAGGAGATATGTGCTTCTGAAGTAACTGCTATCATTTTACAAAGTAAAACTAAGCTTTCTGCATATAAATGTTTAAGTATTTACTGGAATTAATGTTCTGGAATTATCAGTTCTGAAGGTGTAATTTTTTCCTGTGATTTGAATACTTGGCAGACTTAGTGCAATTGCAGAGGAGTAGCAAGGGCTCAACATCTCAAAGTTCCACCTCAACACAGAGTTGATGATTGCATCCTTCTGGTTACTGTCTAGTTTAAACTAAGTTTTACAAATACCTTTATAGTATTGTCTCTAACTCATCATATGCCAGTCAGGATGGAGCAAGATGAAGCTGGTTTGGTTTCTTTTTCCTTTTGTTTTCTTGTCCTCACCATCTTGCCATACTGTTCTAGAGAAGATATTTAACTTTGTTCGCAAATATATTTCTTGATATTAAGGCCTGAGTCTTCTGTTGCATAATTTCTCTGTGTGTGTCTTTTCAGATACTTGTACTTAGTAGCTGCAGAGCTTCAAATAATAACAGATTCTTCTTGCCTCTTGAATTTTAAGGTTTTTGTATTTAATTCAATTTGTGTTTCTGTGTATCTTTTTTTCCAGAACACTGCACTTCGTTACATCACTAGTGCTTAACTGGATGGAGAACTTAAGCATAATATCTCTTGTCTGAGCATTTACAGTCAGACAGGATTTAGTTTCTGGAAGCTGTAAAAGTTTTATCCAAAACTGGACATGTGCAAACTAAGAGACCTGATGATGTTTTTGCTGTCAGTAGGATAAGTGCAATAAAAGATTTTTAGAAAGTTTGTCAATACCTTAAATTCTCCATAATTTTTTTAATTGATAGCATTGCCACATTAAAGGAGCTTGGAGTTGAATTTGTTTTTAAAGAAAGGAACAGTACCTGCACAAACACTGGAAAACAGTCCTGCTAGTGGCTTGTCACACAGCGTGCTGAAAATTTTACTCAATGTGGGAGAAATAGTTTTCTTGTCAAATCTCACAGAATGTGCTCAGAAACACAAAATGGAAAAAGAACAGTGAAGGCACCTGGCAGCAAATCAACACAGCTGAAGATTAATTAAAACTTCTGTTATCACAATATGATGATATTTGTACAGCCGGTTTGATGTGTAATTTTTACTTCCTCTAAGTACCTCAGCTTTACAAAGAGATTCTTCTATTCCTGTGAGAAATGCACTCTGTAGGTGCAGCACCAAATTGAAAAGACTACAAGGTTTGTGAGTTGATGTTTACTGCTATGATATAGCCAATGCACAGTATTTTAAAAAAATTAATTATAATTATTAATACCTTGGATCTTGGTAAAGATTGATAATCTGTATTGGACCTGCAGTGAATTGAACTCCCAACCAAAAGCTGCAAGTCAGATGTTTACTATAAAGCAGATGGTACATGGGAACTGGTTGATTCCTGAGTATGTGTACATGGTCTGTGGAGCTGTACGTGTGCACTTGTAGTTTTTTTCCCATGTAATCTGTGTCCTCTGGATAAAAGATGAAGGCGATAATCTCTTTGCTGTTAACTGTCATCCAGCAGCTTCTGCATCAGGAGCTGTTTTAGTATTTCTAGCAGTGGTCCATGAAGTGAAACCTGAATGGGAGTCAGCTCTATTTTACTGTCCTTAATCTGCTGTTAAAAGTATTAAAATATTCTTTTTTCCAAATTTCAGAGTAGCAAGTATAAATTAATTGTAACAGTAGCTATTAGTATTTAATATGAAATTATGTAAAATTTCTGTAATCCAAATCCCCTTGATATACAGGTTTTTAAAAGAAAGAAACAGAGCAGATGATTGCAATGTGAGATTCATTTTTGAGGAGGCTTAAAAGCTGTCATAAACCCAGTACAATTTATATCCAATTTATTTGTTAGAAACTTTAGATTTCATAGACCAGTCCTTAAAAGTTTAGCATTTCTACAAAAAATTAATTTCCAGTTTGGTTGTTGAAATGTGATGGTAGCTCAGTTTTTTTGTGACATTTTAATGGTAGACCTTGTTTCTTGCTGAAGTAGTGTTTGCTTTTTTTTTTTTTTTTAATAAATTGTAGCTAGATTATATCAGTGAAATTGAAATAATTTTCCTGGTAATGGATAATTGATACAGTGAGATTGATATATGCTTCAACTCTGCACCAGTGGTCTGGAAGTTGCTGCAATTAAATTGAAACAGGGATGTTGGTGCTTTTGAGGGTGGTTTGGTTTTTTGGTTTTTGTTTTCCTCTTTGTTAACAGATAGAGGCTTGTTTTGGTACCAATAGATTCATGTATTCTTATGTAAAAGATACAGCTTCAAGGAGTGTTGAGTATCTAAAATCTGCAGCTGAAATAATTAAGATAATAAGTAATAAACTTGCACAGATTTCCTTCATGAATATGTGAATCATATCTAAGTTCTGAATTAATAGGCATCTGTGCTTTTCTTTATGCGTTATGTGCTTTATGGCAAGATTAACAGTTGCAGGCATTTCTCTCTCTTTAAATGAGTATTGTATGAGTTTATAAAATTAAATTAGATTTGAACTTTATACTTTTAGGTTTTTATCCTCCAAAGTGAGTAAGGGGGAAGTACAATTCTAGTAAGTTAGCTTCTACAATAAAAAACAATTCCCTTCTCAACATTGTTTAACTGGACAGCAGTAGCAGGTAGGTATGAAGTTGCATGTTGTTCATCATATTCAAAGAATTACTTAGGCTGCAGCCGTTATTAACTGAAATACTAAACTGTGTGAGTAAAACTGGCAGTTGAATTGGTAAGCATTGCCTGTATTTTTGAACCAGAATAAAAAATTACAATTCTGCAGAAGTGTTCTCTTCTGAGAGTGGTTTCCACTTGAATTCTCGTAGTGGTGACTGGGGGGGCAAATCTACAGTGTACTCGAGACTCCATGAAGTAGCGTTTCTTCTTGTGTTTAAGTGTGCCATATGAAAGGATGCATGCAACCATACAAGACAGCTGGATTTTCCTTCTGTTACAATATGAACAATGTTCTTATATGACAGGTCTCAAATCTGTATAAATATCTGTGTGAAGAAAGTATGAATTATTAACATACACTTATATTGTAATATAACTTTTAAGTTTTCAGTTGGCTTAATTATCTTGTCAAGCTAAATCTAGGATAATAATGCTTTTTAATTAATATGTCAAGTCCTTTACTCAAGTTTTTGAGTGGCATCCTCTGTTACACCTGAGACCTAGTAAATTATTAAATGTATTGAACATTGGTATCATAGTGACTTCAGTTACAAAATTTATCTTTGATATTGCCATACAATGCCATTAGAGAAGATGAATTTAAAGAGGAAAAGGATGTTTTAACAAAATTGAATTTTGCACTTCTTCAGAAGTGTTACTAAATGACCATATTTCTAATGGAGAATTCTTTGCCCAAACTTCCTTTTGCACCACTAGAATATATGGCAGGCATTCAGGATGACATTCAGTGTTGTCAGATATAATGAAGTTTTATATGGGTCATATGTTTGAATGAAACCCCATTGATCTGACTGCTCAGAGGAAATTTGAAATCTGGCTAAGCGCACTTGCTTTTGTTATGAGTTGTGCTTTCATGCTTTTAAAAAATTTCCTAACTGCACTACTGACGTTACTGAAGCTTTATTAGATAGCAGATATTACCTCTCTGACATCCCTGATGCAGATGCA
Organism: Pardalotus punctatus; assembly: GCA_013400915.1. NCBI lineage: Eukaryota > Metazoa > Chordata > Aves > Passeriformes > Pardalotidae > Pardalotus > Pardalotus punctatus. The sequence continues at coordinate 130,068 of VZTX01017886.1, read as the reverse complement.
GCACAAAACCTGCCTTTAACTTCGCACTCCTTGGATGCACACCCAGCCATAACTTGGACAAGAATTCTCCAATGTATGCAGAACCTTAGTTCTGGTAAAGCTGTAATGAAGTAGATATCAGGTTCCCCAGACACGGAATGCTGTTCTAAGCTTCTTTGATCTAATCCTTTAACACAGTGGATTTAAGCTTGACCACCTAGTCCTGTCCTGTAACTAAAGGACGGCTTCAGCTGTCAGTGGCTGGAGAAAGGAGCACTTGTCTTTATTCACGGGTTTTAGGGGGAGGTGAGAGGAACTGTACTGTGCAGTATGGCTGAGGGTGACATCATATTCCATATCTGATGTCATGCTTGTGTTTTGCAAGAATTGAATGAGATTGTTTCTAGTGATTCTGCTGGGGTTTTGTGTATGTGCCCTGGAGCAACTTGTAACATAGTTAATCCCGATTTGAGTGTACTGTTTCTGAGATGTCTTCTGTTATTCTGAATGCTGGGAATAAGATCTATAAAAATGGATGAAGACGGGTTTTTTTGTGGTACAGCGCTATCTGCAGCCTAGTGTCAGTGCAGTCATTTCACTTCTAATGGGAGCAAGCCCCACTGTTTATGTCCTAAAGCATTATATGCAGAATGGCTCATTTCAGTTAATAAAACAAACAAAAAAGTGGCAAATTCCAGCAATCTGAAAGCCCATGGAGTAATTTGGAGTAGGTTACAGTCTACTACCAAATTTGTCTTGGTTAATAACTACAAACAAAGGCTTCTGTATTCAGACTATAAAATGGGAAAGATCTCTAAAAAGAGCACTTATAACTAGTTTGGTTTTTATTTCATTGGTAGCTCTTGCTGCTTTCCCTGTGGTATCCTTTGGCTGTGCTGGTACCACTGTGAACCAGAGTCACCTAAAGCCAGCCTGGCCCCTGCAACACTTCTCCAAAATAGGCTTCTTGCTTTGGCGCTGGGGAGTGCTTTATTTAACAGCCTCTGCCAGTTTCTCTTTCTACCTGTATTTTAATTCACGACATATTACCATTTGACCTGTGTGTTGAACAATCCTTTGAGTCAAAAAATGTGGTGTTAGAAAGGTGTTCTCCTTTATTTGAATATAGTATGACAGTGCAGTGCCAGATATTTTGGAAATAATCCCCACTTAGCAACAAATCTGAAAAGTAATGATTCTGGGGTTTTGGGTTGGCTTTTCTTTTTTTCCTTTTAATTAATGTCAAGACAACTTGAAAATCTGTTAAAATGAAAAAGTACCAAGCACAGAGGCATTTTGGGGGTGGGGGGAAAACATAGTGCAAAAAGTGTAGGATCTAGCTCAGTAGAAGTATAAGTGCAAATTTGAATTTTTAAGTCTGTTTCAGCTGTGGTGCTGGCTTCCCTCTCTTGAATGTACCAGTATGGGCCCTGAAAATGTTGTCCATGCTCTGAAAGTCTTCTTGGTACATTTGTTGACTTGAATGGTTTTTGTTACTCTCTTTTTTTTTTTCCTCAAAAAAAAATTCTTTGTTGACCAGATGTACTTGGCATATTTTGATTTTTGTTGTTATCAGAGAAATTATGTTTTGTGTTAGAAATACTCTGCTTGCCTCTGCTTTTTCTGTGCAGGTGATTTGATTTTCCTTTTAAGCTTTATATTGCAGTTAGTGTATAGAAGAAAGTAAGCTGAACTTTGATACAGATTAGAGCTGTACTTAGGGTGTACATTGATTTTGTCTGCTAAAAGAGGTCCCTAGTTACAGTGATGACAGAAAGAGGAGAGGAGAGGCTGGAATTCTTTACTTTCGCCGTGTTTCACTTTTTGTAGCGAGAAAATAATTACTAAGATGTAGATGAGGGAGCTTGTATGTGAATTTGTTGCTGTCTGAAGTCTTGTAAATATAAACCCTTTCGTCTTTCTTCACTTGAAAAGGAAACAGTAGGCAAGGAAACTGGCTGCTAACAGTATAACCTGGGAATTGTAGATGGGGAATGGAATAATAGGTTTCTGGCTCAAAGAGGTGGATTTATTTTATTTCCAAATGCAGCCTCTTGTGGATTTTTGGCATTATTCCTATTTATGTCTTCTCTCGTTTTCTTCCCCATCTTTACTCTGATTGCTTTCTTGCTTCCTTAGTGGTAGTTTCTTCAAAATTGCTGAGAACTTTAAAAAGTTTTGGATTCTCTTACAAACGCTATTCACTATTACGAACGCTAGTCAGTGAGGTTGATGATACTAAAATAGAGAGAATGTTGTCAACAGTTTCAGGTATTTGTTAATTTCATACTTCTTGTTAAAGAGGTCTCATGATCTGTTCAGGTGAATCTGCCATCAGCTTTTGTACCTTAATTTAGTGTGAGTGAAGTAGCAAAAGGATACTGTGAAACCTTTCCTTGTTCACTATGTGGGAAGCTTCTGCACGGGGAAGTGCAGATTTCTGAAAACAGTCATGTATTTGCTTTAATGGTTCCTTTTTAAATGTCCTTTTTTGTTACCTGCTTGAGGATAGCCAAGAGGGCTTGGAGACTTCAGCAATGTCCATTCCTCCATTTGTTTGGTTTGCCTTTGCTTTGAGCCAGCTCATTAATAAATCTTTAATTGTGGTTTAATTTTTTGCAGATGATGTAATGCAGACTACTTACTGTGAAGTTGACTTGGACAAGGGAAGAAGAGATGCGTTTGTGTATGCTATCAAAAATCACTATTGGTACCAGATGTATATTGATGACTTGCCAATATGGGGTAAGTGATATTATGCATTAATAACTGGATTACACCTACTCAAGTCCTGTACTAATGGATTTCATGGAGTCATTTAATGACTAAGCTTTGATAAAACAATTTCACAAGAATATGAAACTACATGCAAATCAAAATCACAAGAATATGAAATAAAGTAATAGAGGATGCTGTCTTAAGCTGTGCCAGGGGAGGGTTAGGTTTAACATTAGGAGGAATTTCTTCACAGAAGTGGTGACTAGACATTGGATTGGGCTGCCCAGGGAGGTGGTGGAGTCACCAACTCTGGAAGTGTTAAAGGAAAACCTGGATGTGGCACTCAGTGCCATGGTCTGGTTGACAAGGGGGTATTAGGTTATAGGTTGGACTCAGTGATCTCAAAGGTCTTTTCTAACCTAGTCAGTTCTGTGTGAAATAGGTTGAAGGATTATCACTTTGAAATAACAGTAGGATGGTTGTACTAGTGAATTACAAAAACAGTGAAAAGCTGTTTGTTTCTCAAGCATTGATTTAATAACAGTAAGTTCTTAGGTTTAAATTCGTTCAAATGTTCAAGTGAGTGGTAATTAGATAGGTTACAGATAAGGTCCATGTTATTGTGATCATGAATAACAAGTTTCATAAAATTATTTCAGAATTTAAACTTTATTTTGCTACTTTATTACTAATGCAGAAGCTGTTTGGTTTACTTTTATGGTAATTTAGTGTCTGTTGACAGTGTTGCTTGTGTAGTCTGTTTATATAGAGTTTTATTTTACTTGTTCCTTTGCAATTCTCAGAATTTCTCTTGCTGAATATTATTAATCTGGGCTTAGAAGTGCTTGAATAAGAATGTGTGTATCTTTATTGCCATTGCCTCCTAAAGTCTCTGTGTTTCTTTGCTCCCTCATAACCTGTGATCATATACCTAGCAAGAGTGCTCTGCAGATTGCACTCTGCACTGATAGCAATCAACCAAACTCCCCAAGGCCTAATCTCCCTCTTGTAGATATAAACTGAAAGGAAATGAAAAACAGCCATAGTATGTTTTGGTAAGGTGTGGTCTTTGTTGCCTGTGTTCATCAAAGAGATGAACCTGCCCAAACTAAACAAAATCCCACAACACCCTACCAAAATGCAGTGTAAGTCATGTGAAAAAGAAAAGTTCTTTGGTATCTGAATGATGAATGAATTATGAATAATGCTATCCATCATTCATTTATTTTGACAAAGGGTGCTTTTTTTTTTTAGCTCTTTCGTATAATTTTAATTGGTTTTAGAAAATATCTATCTGGTGAATGTGTCAAAAATATTAGCACTATATGTATTTATTATTTATCTGGTAGCCAGGAAGGTCTGTTCTTTTTGGTTTTGTTTTAATGTGTCTGTTTTTAAGAGATACCATTATAATGCCTGAAGAGGAGTACTTATGTATTGATTTTGTTGTTTTCTGCTGATTTGCTTATTGTGTGTAATGGCTCTGTAGCAGGGTTTGGAGTAGACCTGAATTACTCTGTATGGCCTTTTCTATACTACTTGTGCAATTACTGGTAGGCTTTTTAAAAGCATGCATGAGTGACAGTTGTTGATACAATATTTTTTATGGCTTTGGCCTGTCAGCAAAAGACCAATTAATGATTTTTCTAGACTAGTGGCAGGTATGTAGGCTTTAGAATGCCCAAGGATGATGGATGATGCTAAGCTGACTTTTTTGGAATCCTATGTGGCTAACAAGTCTTGGAGGCTTTCTTTTTTAGGATTGTTTTTTGTGGTCATGTTTCATCATCTAAAATGCCGAAGAACAAACGTGTACTAAATCTTCTATACACTGACAAATTTTACGCTCTCACCTAAAAAATCTGTTTTCCTTTGATTCCAGTGTTTTTAATGTTTCCCAGTAGTATGCTTTTTATGCCGAAGAAGTCAGCTAACAAACTAAGTACCATCTTTCCGACATACTAAGAAGTGAGTTTTAATAGTTTGGAACCAGGATCTCAAGCTGTGCTACATAATAGGTGACTGCAGCATCATAAGTGCTTGTAATATTATGCAAGGATATAATCTTGCATCAGGTGTGAAAACAAGCTGTGCTGACAGTTTTGGTCTGTGTCTCCTGAGGGTTAGGTAAAACTAGCAGGACTGCAGATTGGTCAATATTAACCTGACTTTTTTTTCAAAAAAATTAATAGGTTCTTGTGGGGGGCTGAGAAAGGAGTGGATGCACCTGAACCAATCCGAAGTGTTTATCTGCAAGTCTGAATGAGTCTTTTGGACCGTTGTGTTCCTGGTACAGTGGAGAAAACTGCAAATATAGCTTATCTGCAATAATTTTGGTTTTCCTGGGTCTCTTTTCAGCAACAGAAATGTTTCAGGCTCTGAGTGCTGCTTGAAACTTAAAGCACTGAGACTTGCTGTTCACCGAATAGTTTTTTATTTTAAGTATTTCTGTTATGAATATGGCATGGATGATACTGTACACATGGCTCTTCCAGCTTGCTGGTGTCTTTGGGTGTTGCATAGACTTTGTCTAGTACTACGTAATGTGGTGGCAGGTAGAGAGACCTGCTTCATTGTCATTGCATAGCTGTAACTATTTCTAAATAGTTAATAAATTTCAGAAATTGTAATGAAGAAAACATTAGGACTGTTTTAAGATACATGGGTGTAAGAACTTAAGTAGTTAAGATGGCATCTCTGAAATACTCTGAATAGTGAGAAGGAGTTTTTTGTTTTTATGAAAATAGTGTCCAGAACTGGTTATCCTTAGCTTGCATTAAAAATAGCTTGTGCTGCAATTACTTTTTTGTTGTGATGTGAAGGCTGTCATGTTGATCCACTTCATTTGGATTACCTGTCTTGAGAACCTTACTAGCCAGCATGTATTTTGTTTACTGTATCAGCCAGTATCCTATTTTTCTCATTGTTGATTCGCATCGTGTAGAGGGATTAAACCAAAATTTTGTTCCCTAAATGTAGGTGGCTAAAGTCCTTTTTTAGTCTACCAGAAGAAAGTAAGTTATCTCTGAAGAGTTTAAAAGAAAAGGATTCAGATGATGCTAACGTTTGCTGAGAATTCTAGACAAGTTGTCTTTAATTCTGTTCTTAAAGCAAACCATTCACTTCTCTGGGCTCATCCACATGGATTCATGGCACTCCTCCTGTCTCCTGGCAAACTTTAGTTAAGTTCATCTTCTTTATGGTTTTACACCTTGCTAAGGCTTACTGATATCAGACATATCCACAAACATTAATTCTTGAAATTCACAATAGAAGTCCTCAAAATACCCTATAAGGAGTACTCTCTTTTCAGTAAAGATTAGGCATAAATTAACCTTTCTTAACTGTTAGTAACTGAAGGTAGCGACATCAAACTGCTGTTTGAGGGCTCTGGAAGGTTTACACTATTTTCTAACCTGAAAAAGGCAGCCAGATCATTTTAAGTGGGTTCAGAGAAAATGATTACATTTTATGTTTTTTCCTGAATTACTGTCCCACAGTGGAGAGAGCAACTAGACTTGATTGTTTCAGGACATTCCCTAAGTACATGAAGTGCTGTGTTAGTTCATTCCTTCAGTGAGTTATTGATCAGAATGCCCTTTAAGTAGTTTAGAGGTCTGTATTGTCGTGGTTCTGGATACTACCATGGGAACAGATGGCAAGCCAGGTGCCAGGCTGTATAGTGGAGGCACAAACTGGCACATGTTTCATGTGGATGGCATGTAGAAGGCAATCCTGACAGATGAGCATGAGTAAAAAGCATGACAGAAAAATACCACCTTGAAAACTAAAAAGCACAGGTGATGCACAAAGGCCCTTCCTTCATATACCTGGTGCTTTGTGATAGCCTGTTCCATATCCTTCACCTACTTGTTCTCTCATTCCCCCCACCCTTGTATATCCTGAGTGCTGCTTTTATTGTGACTTTCCTTTTATATCTTGTATGTGATCTTTGATCTGGACATCAAAGGTGACACTCTTAGCCTATGAACTTGTTGACTGTTAGACTTTTTCTCTTTTCCCCCAGCACAGTACAGTCTCTGGAATTCTTCTGTAGTAGATGAGACATTTTGCACTAACTTACTGAAAATTAATAAGTTAATCATAGGACGGTTTGGATGGTTTGAGTTGGAAGGGAACATAGAGATCATCTTGTTCAAACCCCACTGCCCTGGGCAGGGACACCTACCACTAGATCAAGTTGCACAGAGCTCCATCCAGCCTGACCTTGAACACTTTCAGGGATGGGACATCCAAAGCTTCTCTGGCACCTGTTCCAGTGTCTCAACATCCTCACAGTAAAGAATTTCATGCTAATATAAAACTACATTTTTGGCAAGCATTAGAAACTTGTGTGCAAATGAGAACAAAAAGGACGTGTTGGGAAGTCAACTAATGAGGATTACAGAGCGAACGTAAAATTTTTAAGAGGAAGAAAAATGAGTGAACAGGTAGATGGAAGATGGGAAATTATAGAGGTCTTGGCTAGGTTCTGTTAGGGAAAATGCATCTGTATTTAGCTAGTTGTTTATCTGGTAAGAACTCCAAATAAAAGTAGAAGCACTATTGTTGGGCCTTCTGCAGTGTTTGTAGCTGCATGCTTTTTCTTTTAATGCCGTTACAAAATGCTTCTTGCAGAGACCTGTGGATTGAAAATGGAGTCTGGGTATTAGAGTTAAAAAGAAGAGCATAAGGTCTTCTGTGTTCTCTTTATTTGTGTTGCTCTTTTAGCTGGCAAAACTTTTGTAATGCATATTTTTAAAAAATAAATACAAAATATCTGAAAAGAATACCTGTAATAGATGCTTACACTTCTTTCCTATGCAGGAATTGTTGGAGAAGCAGATGAAAATGGAGAAGATTATTACCTTTGGACTTACAAAAAGCTGGAAATAGGTTTCAATGGAAATAGAATTGTAGATGTCAATCTGACCAGTGAAGGAAAGGTGAAATTGGTACCAAACACAAAAATCCAGATGTCATATTCAGTAAGTAATTTGGTGATGCACCTGTAATAAGAAATTCTATGTGGCAAAAGAGCTCAAAAATAGGCACTTGTATACTACCATATGTACTGATATGTTGGGCTATATTAGAGGAAGATGAATCTTCACGCTTTCAAATATTTTGTTTCAGTGCTGAAAAACCTTTATAGACTTATTAATAACAAAAATTATTATTTTTGAAGCACACCAAACTGGGGCTTCTGTAATGTGCAGAAAAGTGTTTTAGTGGGAAAGGAAGATATGCTGAAAGAATGGAGACTAGAAGTTATAGAGGAACCTTGAATAGGTGCACATGGTCTTCATGTTTGAATTTGTGACATTTGCCTCATAGGTTTGAACTGAATACTGATCTAGGAGAAAACCCTCTGTAAGCCTTGATACTTTGCAAGCAGTTAATATCAAAACTTACTTTGTTTTGTGATTCCAGTAGAAATTTCTTACTTATATATATAACATGATTAGTAAGGTTTTAAGTTTCTTTTTCTCAAGCTCCCTGCTATGATGTTGAGCTGATAAAAGGTAATGAATAAACAGTGCTTGCTGATTGAGACAACAATTTTTTTATTTGGTTTTCCTCTTTATTTAGTTGATACTATTAAATCTGTGATGGTTCACTTGGCATGTTCACCACATTTGTATAATGAAACCAGATCTTAATGCATTGCCTTTCTACCATGTGTTAGCAGTGGGTGTCAGCATAGGATTTTATTTCAGAGGATATTCTTGCCACAATTGCATGTCTTGTGCTGAATAAGTTGTATAGTTTGAAGTACAGATAACTAGGTTTTGTAGGTGCTTTTTAGAATTACATTTACACGAATCTCCCTATTTTTACTGCAAAATTGATAGTAGAAATTTTAAAATTTGCTATTTCAAATTCTAACAGCATTGTGAAGTCCCTTTGCTCTGAATTTTAAGTTGGACAGCAGTGATGAGCAGGCAGTAATGAAAATAATATTAGATAATCCCTTGAAATACTTTTTAGTGTACAAAGCTCAGGACTTCTCTGTCCAATTCTGTTAGCACCACTGGGCAATTGCTGGGCTGGCCTGTGTGTGGTGTTTAGTTCACAGATTGTCTCTGGTGGATTTGTTCTAAGCTGTGTTTCACAGTGGCAGATGCTCTAATGAGAAATGTATCTGCTTAAAACAATTTTGAAAGCTATTAATGTTTTGAACTAATAATCTTGAGCAAGGTTGTAATTTGAACTGAGGGTCATTTAATATCAAACCTCAAAGTAAGTAGTACTGCAGTCATGGGGTTTTTTAGTATGTCTCAGGGCTGTGGTGAGTGATTGGGGTGTTTAATCTACATTTGTATGCTTTCTTCTACACTCAGTAAGAGAACAGCTTGTGGAAAGGATAGTTTCTTCTTATGTATTTTAAAACAGATACGTACAAGAGGGCTGCATTTGTTTGACTATCACTACAGATCCTGATTTTTAAAAATTTTGGCATGCTTTTGAAAAAAATTTTTGGGTAGGCTTGCATTTAGTTTCTAAAATAGCTTTAATTTTAATTTTTAAATGCAATCTTGCAAAAATTGTCAAAAATACTTTGTGCTACCATATTAGCACCATATAGTTCATTAATACAATTACATTTTCCAAATCCAAAGCAGTCCTCTGTGCAGCTGGTGGAGAACTGACAGCAGTAATATGCTCTTACCCTGTGATAGTATGTTCATAAACACATACTTTTCCAGCTGGTTTCAGAGTTATTTATTGGCAGTTGGGGTGTCCAGATTCATACGTATGTGTGTGTGTGTTTGTGTGTGTATATATATGGTTTGTTGTATTTGACAAGTACAAGCTTTTATCTTGGTTTGCCTCACAGATACAGGGAGAACTGAGGCAGTGGAACAGTGATTCTTCCTTGTTCTTAAACAGAATCATGGACAAGATTAGATCCATGAGGCAAGGTGGCTGATGCTCATTCTGTGTCTGACCTGTAGATGCCAGTCTTTAAGAGTATCATTCCATCGGTTTTGCCAAAACCTATTCATATTGAAGAAAACATTGAAAGTGGACGATTTTTAATATGTCTTCTGGGTTTCTGCATGGCTAAACATACTGTAAAGAGCTCTTCAAATACAAACTTTTCTCTCTCTAGGTGAAATGGAAGAAATCAGATGTGAAATTTGAAGACCGATTTGACAAGTATCTTGACCCATCTTTTTTTCAGCACAGAGTATGTATTGTTCTAAGACAGTCTTACAGAATATCCCTTTGAAATGGTTGCTTTAGTTTAGATGTTATTCAGTTTTTTAATTATGTCTCTGACTTTTCGGATGTTCCAGGTGTTCTGGGACAATAAAACAGGGAGGTCTAGGACTGCTTTTTAATTGGTAGTGTTGCTGCTAGAATAGGATGGCTCCAGTTTTTTAGAGTGCTTTAATAAATATGCAGGCAAGGTTCAAGCTTGCAGAAAATACAAGGCGGTTCAAGAAAATACATTCAGGTGATCCGAAGCAACGAAGCTTCAGGGACGTGACTGTGCAACTGTGTTACCTGAGTTGTAGTTGGCCATAGGTACACTTCTTTCTGAAGTAAATGCAAAGCAAAAAGCTTTAGCCTAAACCAGTTGGCGTTATCAGTTGTATTTAAATCTGTGGTTGTAATCTCCTTAAGGGTAGTGTGCTGAGCTGTGCTACTTTCTGAAAGTAGAGATTTTGCATTCTGTTTGGAGTCAGTGAAAAGCAGAAGGATATGCTTTTGAAAGGAAAAATAATGCTGCTGCACATTTTGATCCTGTGCAAAGCAATAGTTCCTTTGGCTTTTTGACTGTGGGTGCCTCTGTTGCTACTTAAACCTCTTCTCTAGGAAGGCAGCCAGCAGTACCTTGTGTTGCCTTTTGTTTACCAAGGGAGCCTGCACAGCTGGTCATTTAAACTTTGCTACTGCTTAAGTATGTTGTGATAACTTTGTCATGAGCAAGGCTGGCTGTTAAAAAGGTTTATGGATGGTGTTTCGCAGGCCAGTTTTAATGTCACTTTCTGAAAAATGGTAGTGTTAGTGGTGACAAGCTGCCCTTATTGGCAGCAATTTATCCTTCTTGGAACAATTTGAAACACATTTACAGTTCTAAACCTTATGAGTGTGGTTTTTTTTTTTGTAGATTCACTGGTTTTCAATTTTCAATTCCTTTATGATGGTGATCTTTCTGGTTGGCCTAGTGTCTATGATATTAATGAGAACTTTGCGAAAAGATTATGCAAGATATAGCAAGGAGGAAGAAATGGATGATATGGTAAGATCTGCATTCATGCTTTAAAAACTTTTTTTAAGGCTTATTGTTTTCTTGTGGTGTATTCATTGTGTTAGCTCTGAATGGCTTTCTTCAGTTGGACAGAAAATTGCCTTTTTTGTGTCTTGAAAGTGTTACTGGTTTTCTTTATAACATGCTTCTAGGTTGCAACCCAAAAATCTCTCTAGTCACTGTGTTAATGTTCATATCCAACTTTAGGATACGCTAGGTCCGTTTTGACTTCGTAGTAGAAGCCTGGTGCACTCCTAAGCACTTCAGAGGATTTAGGGACAGGGAGGGATTCATATGGATTTTACTGTGTGATACATTCAGGAGTAATTTATTGTTGGCTTCCATGAGCATCTGAAAGGCGAACTTTTAGATTTGATGCATTCAGAAGAGAAGACATACTTGCACTTGAAGTTCCTTTATTAAATCAGACCTTTTGTTTATATCTAGCTTGTGTGTTTGCCTTTAATTGTCATGACTAGACTTAAAATTTGTTGTTGCTGTTCCCAGGACAGAGATCTAGGTGATGAGTATGGGTGGAAGCAGGTCCATGGAGATGTGTTTAGACCATCCAGTCATCCTCTAATATTTTCATCACTTATTGGTTCTGGCTGTCAAATTTTTGCTGTGTCTCTTATAGTCATTGTTGTTGCAATGATAGAAGATTTATATACAGAGTAAGTATAATTGTGTCATGTCTTCCATATATGTGTTTAAGTGAACAAAACAATTACAAAAATTAATGTTCTAACTGGCCTGAAAAAAGTGTTTGAAAATCTTTAGTTGTAAGCTGTAGATCAGATGTAGTATTAAGTAGTGCTCTTTTAATTTTTAATGAAACTTTATCCTGCTGTTATTACATGAGTCAGTCTCCTTTAGTTTTCTTTTAGTGCTTGCTTTTTGAATGATTCTTATTAAACTAGTTTGTTGTTCTGCAGAATCACAACTAGATAATGCAGGAAATATATGTTAAAAGGTACATACTTCACTCCTGGTTTCATCCAGAGTGACAAGATGTTACCGTATTTCTGACCCTATTTCCCCACCATGTCCTGTAAAGATTGAAGTAGGAGTGTGCTCTGTTGTGAGTAGTCCTGTTTTCTGCTGACGAGTCAGTATTAAGTCAGTCTTATCCACAAGTCTGCTTGGGAATGAAGATGTAATTCCTTAAATTCTTTTGCACACAGAGTACTCAGCCTATGTTGATGTAAAACCCCCAGCAACAGGTGGGCTGTGGTCCTGACTGGAGATAATTAATTTAAAACAAAGAAATAATACTCAAGTTTAAATTTAACACACTACTTGTAGTTCAAGTTTTCTTCCTTTACCACTTAATCTGATTGAGATTTTTGGGTTACTGGATGGACTTCCTCTGTTTCTGTAGTGTTAGTATTTTGGATATTGGAGGGAATTATTGGCTTGTGTTTTGGGCTTTTTTGGGTTTTTTACAAGTGCTTTGTTTTAAACAATGGCTAATTTTTCACCTGTGAATGATCACCTGTAACTTGATTTTAACAAGTTGTAATACTTCTAATGTGCCACTAGAGGGAGCTCGTGCTTTTGAATTTAGTGGCCTTTTAATGGTGTGTTTAAAAAGCCACTCTGCAGTACCAGGATCTTGGCATATTTTCGTTTTTCATAGGGTGTTATTCCCTTCCTTGTGCTCCATGGTTATATTTCTAGACAGGCATACATCCACACTTTTAATTGTGGAGTGCGTCAGCCCTTCAGAGGACAAAATGAAACAATTTTAGAATGTATGTGCCCTGTAGGGAAGCTGTAAGTTAGTAATGACAGTTGTAAAATGTGTCAGAACAGTAGTTTTTGAAAAGATATATGCACTTAGTCTTTTATTGCAATAGACTTTTCTATCACTTTCAAAGTGAATTTAATTCTGGGTGTGTGGATGAACAATTGGCCAAATCTGGTGCAGACAATTCCTATGTTTAGGAAAATAGTAACAAGTCTGGTGTTTTTACTGGCAGCCTGGATTTATACAGTGGCAGTACCATTTTACACTATGCCTGCTCTTGGAAGTTTTTTATGTGTTCCTAAATTGTCTTAAGTTATGAGAAGTTTTTAAGAAACAAATGTTAACAAAACAGTCCTTTCGTGTGTGTGACCAGCAGGTATATTTGCTTTGGTCATGCAGTCATGGAAGCCTAAGTGCTAAAGGTTGCTTCTTTTGAGTACAGCAGGCATCCAGGAATGGTTCCTCAAAAACTAAAATGGCAGTAACTAGAATCTCTCAGAGCAACTAATTTGAAGAAAGTACAGTAAGTTGGCTGAAAACCTATTGCCATTTGCTGTTGAAGAATAGCAGAGGGATCTGCGGAAACAACTCTATTAATAACATTTATATCTTCCTATTCTTAGACATGATTTTTAAAAATGTATTTGGAAATGGCTTCTTTAATTTAAAATAATTAACTTTGCCTGTAAAATTTCAGAAAAATTATGCCAAAATTAGTAGTCCAACATTTAATGGGGTGACATTTAAAAATTTCTAAGCTCTTCTGATTGCACTACTCGATGCTGATTTGTGACTTCATTATAGTATTTATAGTTTCTAAATCTAATTTTCTGCAGGATGAACACTGTCGATCTTAGCAGTTAATTTCTGAGGGATGGCAGAAACATTTGTGATCTTAGTACATTTTTGTTAATACTGGCCTTTTGACATTTTATCTGCATTTGAATCTTACACTTAATGTATGTCATATAAATAGTTATTTATGCACAAAGTACACACATCTCAATGTCAGAGTATATTTATCAGAGGTTCTGTACTCCGGTGAAAATAAATGCATGTTACACATGAATGTAGTATGTCGAAAATCTTTTTCCCACATTGAATTAGGCTTGGCCAAAAGCCTTGTGTACAAACAGTTCTCATTCTTATGCAGATTTTACAGCTTAAGCACCTTAAAATTTTTGTATTCCATAAAAATATTAAATAACTACTTCTGCTAAAAATACAGTAATTTTTTTGCTCTTTTTGTGTTTGGTTTTGTATTTCATTCACCAAAAACATCCCTTCTTGTAGGAGAGGATCAATGCTTAGTACAGCTATATTTGTTTATGCTGCAACATCACCAGTGAATGGATATTTTGGAGGAAGCCTTTATGCTAGACAAGGAGGTAAATTGTTTTCGTGTTTCCTCATTTTCATTGCATTCTTAAATGGAGAAGTTATTATTTTCTGATTTGCACCAATGTGGAAGTGTCCTCGTGGAGTAAGGTCGTTCAGATGGAGTCCATTAAATTCTTAATAAACAGAAAATATTTTGAGCCTATTTAACTTTCGTATTATCTGCTCAGTCAGTATTGGTTACACTTGCTAAAAAGGTAACTGAAGTCTTTGGTTAATTTAAAAGAGCTAAAGAACTGTTAACAGTTGAAACTTTTGAATTGGTTTTTATAGTCTTGCACATAATTTTTTGGCTCATGACATCCGCAGAGAATAATAGTGTCTCCCTTTTGTGTAACATGTTGTTGAACAGCTCATGTCATCTCCAGATGACTCTTACATGGTCCTCTTCTGTACATACTAGGGGGGTTATGTTAGGCTAACACAAAAAGGATGAGTATAGATTATTTACTAGACCATTAATTGTGGATGGGGAAGACTGTTTATATCATCTTTTAGAGAAGGTTGTTCTACTTTCCAGTATATGCTCTACTTTATACTTAGCAAATCAAAATGAGCATCAGTAGAGAGCAGAAGCCAAATAAAATTGACAGAAGATTTGAACTGGCTGTCTTCAAATGCTCCCCACTATGCCTCTGAGTTCTGACCAGTTAGATTCTTGCAGTCCACTAGCTTCATCCATTCCCTATGCTGCAATAAAAGAATAATCAATATCTATTATCTTCTAGAGTGCTTAGAAAAAATAATTCTGGTAAGTTTGCAAAAGAAAATTTTACCTTTTTAGCATGGTATACCTGTTAGTGTTCAATCTCAACTGCACTTGGAGTTTGGAGGTGAAAAGTTTCTTTTCATGTGGCTTGTTTATAAACCTAACAATTTGTACAAAAACAGACCTAGGTGGAGAAGGGCGGCAGTGCTGAAATGTACTGTGCTCTACAGTTGAGCCAGTTTTGCCTTTTTTTTTTTTTCTTTATACAGATCAGACATGTGTCAAACTGTGAAAGGCTGATTATGTTGGCTCATGGTGAAAATATATGTGATTGTCTTGAAAAAAATACACCTTTTTTTTTTTACTGGTTTTACTTACGGCATGTTAATATCACGGTGTATAAATAATAGACAGTATTTAAGAGCATAAAAAGTACAGGGAGTGCAGATAGGGAAAATTTTTAAGGTATTGCCCGGAAGAGTTTCTTTGAGCTCCTCAGGGAGCTCTAAACGTAGTAATAACTGTTAAAAGGTGTTGCTGTTCCCTTGATGCTTGGAGTTTAGAAGTCACTTTCTTTCTACCTTTTCTGCTGTTGAAGATGTCAGGAGTCCCATTTTCTATGTTAAATGCTGTGGCATTTTGCTTTATATCAAGGATAGCCAGTTCCTTACTGCATCCTGCATGTGTGTAATCAGCTTGGTTGGATCAAGCCAACCCAGAGCAGGAGCTGCCTGGAAGCAGCTGTAGTGCTGAGCTGTCCTGGGAGCAGTGCTGAGCTCTCCTGTGCTCTCAGCCTGGGAGCAGGCTCTGCACAGGGCCAGCTCTGCTATCTCTGTCTCTTCTCATCTGCAGCTACATACACCCTTAGGCCAGCTTAGGCAGCATATGCTGTTCTTCAGCTGAAATGCTCCCATGCTGTATCCCTTTCCTTGTCTTTTCACCTGGCCTGCTAAATTGATTAATGTGCTGCATCTTGTGAGTTACCACGATTCAGATGAAACTGTTAGTTTGCTCTTAGCTCTTATATTGATGTGGTATGTTGTTACTTATGTCTTTGGCCCTTTTGTGGGAGAAGTAGTCAAACATCTAAGTTCTGGAGTTCTTGCTAATAAATTTTTTTAAAAAACGTGCTGTATCTCACCAGTCCCATGGGAATGTCCCTTCTTTACAGGAAGGCGATGGATAAAGCAGATGTTCATCGGAGCCTTCCTTATTCCAGCAATGGTGTGTGGGACTGCCTTCTTCATCAACTTCATTGCCATCTATTACCATGCTTCAAGAGCTATACCCTTTGGAACCATGGTGAGTTTTTTTTATTGGAGAATTTAAACTCTACTGTAGACACAGAAAAACTACATTTTAAAAAAATCTAAATGCAATTGTGACTCTTAGCTTTAGCTTCCTAGTTAGAAATTTATTGTGGGAGGGGTTTAAGGTGCTTCAAGTATAATTCATTTTAATCGCAATAGCAACAGCTGCTGGATGCCAAAAACAGTCTTCTCTCTGCTTAAAATGAGACTTTTACTTTGTATTCAAGCTTAGTGTTTTAACAACATGGAAACTTAGCAACTTGAATTTCCCTCTGGATGGCTAGTGAAAACTGGTTATAGTATAAAATGAAATACCAAGGGATTCCAAGTGAAAGGTACTTCTAAGTCATTGCAATCCATCAAAAAAAAAAAAAGGTCAGGCAGCAATATGAGATAAGACATTCTGAGCAGATCTGCCTTTACAGAAATGACTCACTCTTTTCACTTTGTTTAGTATTATTTGGTGTCCAGTTATGGTCTTATGTCTGTACATTTACCGCTGGTTGCTGTACTTTTTCATTAAGTCATGATGACTTTGATTATTTCCTTTGTCTTTTGTTAGGAATTAGTGTGTGTTGGCCCCTTTCAAGCAACCTCAGATAATCCTGTGAATAAAATGTAGGAAATAATAACTTGCCACTTGGGCAGAATCTGTGTTTGAGCTTGTAAAGGTTAGTGTTTTAAAGCAGAAATTTTTTTTAAATATGCACCATAAAATTGATTTTTCTGATTTTGTGCAGTAGCACTGTTAACTTAAAAGAGTATCTTAATACACAAAGTCTTGTTTTCAGTATCTGTAGCAAATCTTGGAATTTAAATTTTTTATAGATTTCTTTTTGCACATCAGTTTTTATGGTATGTTAGGTGGTTCAAACCATTTAGAGACATTTGAGTAGCCTTGGATTTCTGCTTAGTTTAAATCTACCATAAAATGAAGCTTAATATCAAAAGTTACTGTCTTACATATTGTATTTGTGTACATATTACATAATACGTATTGTATTATTTGGGTTATAATCTGATTCAGTGTGTGACTGAAAATATTTCTAAAGAACACATTGTTAATGAATGAATGTGATAGAGATTAAAAATGGTAGCAAGAAGAGAGACAATTCTCAGTTTCAGGCAAAGACTTCCAATAATTTTTTACTGATGGGGGAGTCATTCTATCTACATTGCTGGTTCTAGTCACCTCATTATTAGCAGTATTTTCAAGGCTTGCCTAAATACCTACTTTTTACATTGAGTTCATTATTATAAAACCACTAAAAGTAATATAAAGCTAAACATATTTATAAACACTTACTTTTCTGGTTTTCTTCTTCAAGAAATTAGACTAAAATTCTGTCTTTGAATATATTTGTATTACTTGGTCAGCATCCCAAAGTGTTGGTTTTTTCTTTCCTATGCTAGCAGCCATACAATACTGTCATAAAAGTTTACAGCATTGATCTTTGATATGTGCAAAGAGGCTCTGTTTTACTGCTAAGCAAGCAGTTATGGTATCACATTTCTCACTTGTATTCCCATTTGGAGGCCAGGAATGCTGAGGGAAGCCAATTCCACCTGTGCTGAAGTTTGTCTTGTGAATTTGTTCAACTGATTTGTATTTTAAGATCATGGGCACGTGCATGCAAAAGCAAATGGATACATAAATCTTCAGGGTTCACTTAATCAGGACGTTAAGACTCGCTATACACAGTGATTTTAATGTTTGCAAGGTTTTATGAAAGTGTTTGAATCATTGTGACTGTGGCAATAAAACTTAAGTGGAGTTAGCAGGCAAGCAGGTTATGAATCGGAAATTTCATCAGAATGAGTAACGCTCTAATGGCTTCAAATCAACAAGCTGGTTTGTAGAAGGAAATGGAAATTGTTTGCAATTACCATGTTATGCTTCAGATTGAAGTCCCCAGGAAGCCTTCTGGCTTTATGGATAAGATCCCTTTGCGTCTTTCCACCTCTGTTTTCAATGTAGAGAAGCTTCCAGAACTGTCTAATGCAAACTTGCTGCTGATTTCATGGGGAAATAAAGCCTCTGCCATCTAAATGTAGTAGAAAACAGAACTAAAATCCTTTACCTGGTATGTCTTGAAACTGTCCTCCTTGATTTAAATTGCTGGCAATTATTGCCCCCTCATCTTGACTACTGTAAATCTGGAAAAAGCAGAAACTGAGTTGCTGGAAGAAGTCCCTTAGCTAAAAGGTTGCTAACAGACTATTCTTAAATACATCATCCTGTACTGTGCCAGTTTTGCATTGCCACTTCCCAGTGAAGTATCTAAGTAGTCTCTGTGACTTAATTCTTCCCTCCAGAGAGATTTTCCTATGGAATTTAGGCAAGGGCAGCTGATAGAATCAAATCCAGGACATCCAAACTAACACCCTGTTGCTGCATCTTTCATCTACCTGGTATCTGCTTTTCTACACTTTGTCTTGAAATCTCCAAATTGATAGGGCTCTTCAGGACCTTCATGCATCTCACTGTTGTTGTGGCCTGTTTTGAGCTTCAAAACTTCAGTCACTTCGTATAACTCATTCCTGGTGTCTGGATCTCCTTGAAGATGTGGCAGGGCTTGGAAAAATGCAGAGCTTGTTTCTTAAATCAGTGTTCACTCTTGGGCCTTTTGGATATACTTGGAAGCTGTCTTACCTATGGAGTGACAGACCTTATGCAGTGAAATACACCACAAGCATGAACAAAGGTTTAATCTCTTCCTTGGGATCGCTTTCAGCTGCTGTTCCCTTCAGAATGAAATCAAGAATGTGACAGATTTTATTCAATTACGAGAGCTTTTTAAAACTTAAGGCATTAAGCTTTTAACTCCTTAATCATATGAAGGAGATATAAAATCTCTCTGCTTTTTTCACTCACTTCTTCACCTTTACAGAAGTGCAATGGGTATTGTTCAATTATTAATTCCTTTGGAGTCCCCCCCCCCTTTTTTTTTTTTTTGGTGTATTTTGTTTATTATATCCTGTTACTAGTGAACATTGAATTCTGAAATTATTGCACATCTTGACTTACTTTCTGTTGATGTTTATCAGTCTTTTTGGTGTATTTACCAATCATCTTTATAATTTTTTGTGTTTGAATTGTATGTAAAAAGTGGAGCATGGAAGATTTAAGAAAAACTTTAAATAATGGTATGTGAAGTGACTTCTCCATAATATGTTTGAGGAGTATGATACTAGCTCCATGCAGAAATACTGAGTAATGCAGAATTTCTACGGAGTACAGCTTGATTAAATTTGAAGGGAACATTTTAATTCTGGCATTTCATAAGTTGTGACTGCTTACATTGTTCTGTGAGTGATGCATAATTTAAAGATTTCCATTAAGGTTACTATGACTAATGTAATATTCTAACTGCAGAATCTATGCAGCTTCTATTAACTGTTTTAAGATGTATAATTTTTGTTTTGTTTGAGCAGTAGGTTCCTTTGTGGCTAACGTTTCCAGTGTGAATTTTAATGATTTAATTAAATCAGGTTAAGCACACTATATTTTTTGGGGGGATTGAGACCCTGGTGTATTCATCTTTTGTACCTTGTTTTGAAAAGAAAAAAGTGTTCCCTCCAACAGATAGCTTAATCCAAGCTGCAGCTTTCTCTGACAGCTTTGAGTTGGTACAAGTATTGAATGCCACGGAAAAAAAGAGGACCTGGTAGCGCAAAAGATTTTCGTGCCTTGAGCTAGAAGGCATTTGGCTAAAAATAGAAAAAAAGTCATGTTACATACAGTCAGAAGAGTGCTTCCTCAAATTGCTTGAAAGTGACTGGAACCCTTGGTTAAACCCCTTAGTTCTGCTGAAAATAGACACAGCTTAATTCTTATGCCTGCATTTTCAACACTTCCATTTATTACCCAAAGCAACACCCTAGATTAACAACTTAGTCGTAAAAAAATTAATAACGCTCAATTTTGAAGCCTTTTATTCTGTTCTTATTCTTGTAATGTTTGGATGATGTGCAGAAAACTGTTGCATTGTACAAATTTAGTAACCTCTATATGGGAGAGAGTCTCATGACTGAGAGTGCATTTTGGTAGCTGACAGGGAAGATCAAGCTGCTGCTTTGACAGTTAATTTTTATTGCTTTTCTTCCCTGTGCATTAAGCAGTCAAGGCACCATAGCCTGCCAGTAGCTGTTTAATATTAGATATGCTCATAAAAATTTTAATTATCACCTTTGAATGAAGTTTAATCTACACTTGTCAGAAAATATGAAACACATGGCACTAGGAAATAAATTATATCTGTCTTGACAATGTTTCCTTTCAAATATGGAAAATCTAATTCTGCACGTTCAGTTGAGGACAGTACAATATTCTTTCCCGTTCAAAACAAAACAAAAAGGAGTTAGAAAGAGTGCAGGCTTTGTGAGGTTGACAGTCTCTTCTATGGCAACTAAAACCTGCAAACTGAATCAGCTGCTAGTGTATAAATAAGATATTTTGTACAACAAAATTGTATCAGTCAAAAGAATTATTTTTTAATGTACTGTCTTGGTACAAAAACTCGTGTAATTTGTCTTGAGTAATATGGATTCTAGAGAACCTGTGCTTGTTTGCTTGATGACAAAACAGGTTAGAAGATGTAATATATTTGCCTCTTTGCATAATTTGTGTTTTATGATGTAGTAGTTAAAATGTTTCTCTGAATTTATCATGGCTGATGTTACAGTAATAATTCTCTTAACAGGCTCATAAAGACATAACTTTCTTATCTCTGCCTGTCATACAACTACTGTTACTTGGGTCTGGTTCTTTTAGTATGTTGTCAGTGACCTCTGTAGGGAGGCTTCTGCAGAAGGGTAGAGCAGGTATGTGTGTTTATCTTCATTTCTCCTTTCCAGTTATGATGGTGGAGGCCGTTAAGTGCCTGAACTGCTTTCCCATTGTGTTTTTACTCGTGGAAACATTTTAGACAGAAATTTTGTAACTTTAAGACACTTCTTACCCAGTGCCCTGTGTTCGCTTTAGTTAGGATTTAGATTGTGTAGGTTTGGATATTGCCCAGCCTGCATCATTGCTGTCCTTGCCATCTATGGCTACAGGCACTACCTTGTTTCACCAGTCATCAGTCTGAGCAGGTAGGCTACCTGTGAGTCAGACAGCAAGAAAGAAGATGCTACTGAATTCAACATGGTGTGTACAACCAGTACCAGTTTCCTTGGTCACCTTACTAAGACCAGCAAGTTGCTGTCACCAGGGTAGTCTTATCTCAGTAGAAAAAACATTCACATCTTCTTCCTTTTGGACAACTTAATCAGAGCCAGGTGGCAATAGGAGGGATTCTTGAGCCTGTGCTATGGTCATCCTTGTTTGCTTAATTGGGTCTCACTGCAAGATTATATCAGATAATTTTTAGACTCCTGAATGGCTCCAGGATAAAAGGAAAAAAACGTGCTTCCCTCTCAGGTGTCTTCAGAACATAGCATAGCATTAAGACAGGTGGCATTTCACTGTTTAACAAAATGTTAACTTTATCTAATGCGGCTTACCAGATATCACTGAAGATGCTGGCTGTTCTGTTGGAAATCAGTTCATTTTTCAGCCAAATGAATAATAGAATGCAAGATGTTACGTTGTTGTCATCATGCTTTGATCTGATAATGGAACCACAAGCACTCAGATTTTCTGACTGATGCCAATTTTAAGTTTACTGGGGACAGCTTACTGTACTTACTGAAGTCATTATTCAAGGAACCTTGGTCTGTCTCAGCTTGTTTTATGCAGATGAACATTTTAGATTTCAAAGCTACTGCTGAGTCAGTTTCTTGGATAACACAACAGCCAAGCCCTGCTGGATCAAGGCAGGCCTTCTCCTTGTCCACCTGATTTGAAGCCATTCAGCTCTGCAGAGGGTGTCACTAGAATCAGATGCTACTGACAGCCTTTTTGTATCCTGGAGTTTGCCAGCTAATTAGTTACTAGGCCTGGATGTTCCTTGCTTGGTTCCTTGTCCAAGGTTATATTCCTTCTGTGTGGATTCTGTAAAATCGACACATTTTGCAAAATGGACAAATACAAGAGCCTAGGTGTTCCAGGGGAGCATAGAGCCCAAGGCTGTTCCTGGGCAGTTTCTTTATGCAGTAAAGCAGTGGATTCTTTCTACCACTGTTCCCATTTAGGGGAAGTTTCCAAGTTTAAGAAATTAAACTACAGTCATCTTAAAATCTGCACTATAAAAGACAGTTAAGGCTGCATGAGCAGTATAGATGCCCTTTCACACTGCCCAAGTTTGAGCTTTCTGCCTCAGCCAGGTGTGAAACCTACCTGCCAGAACACTGCCACAGAGCACTGTGGAGTGGGGGCACCCAACGCATCTGGAGAGCGTTCCTGCAAGGAGCAGAGCACACTCTTCTTGAAAATAGAAATGGTTTCAATATGTTCAGCTCAGAAATTCTTAGGATGCTATACAGCTTTAATTCTTGAACATCTCTTCTACCCACTGCACCTCAAACAAACTGGGACTGTTTGGTGAGGTTTTTAATAAATGTAGCACTCAAGATTATGTTCTTTGATGTTTCTGATACTTTTTGACATTTTTCTCTGAAAATTCTCATCTGCTCATTAATTTAGACTGAGCAGTTTTCAAGGGCATAACCTGCATCCATTAATTGATTGAGTTGTATGCTTCTCCTGAAATTGATTCTTAGGCAACCTCAGAGTCCTGCTTAAAATATTATGTTTGCTTACCTGTGTTTTTTGAGTAATTGAAGAAGATAAATGTGAGATACTAAATTAATTGTGTAAAAACTGCTTTATTGTTATTATATTATTTATACTGCAAGTATACGTATGACTTAGTGTCTCCTTCTTTACCAGTGAAGCTTCATATTTTAGTGGCTCATGAAATAATTCTTAATAACCTCTCCTCAAAGATATACAGAGCAGTCTGGAAAGTGCTTCTGCTTGTTGACCCACCAGTTTGGTGTACCCCTCCTGTGAAGCATGAAGGCTTGCTCCGTCCAACCCCAGGCAATGTGTTCCCTTCACATCTGACCTAAACTAGCCAGTAATAGAATAACCCACTGACTTCAGTCAAATGTTGCCTTAAATTTGTGATTCACCTAATGCTAAGTTTGTACTGAGCTAATGTCGTTCTTTCTTTTCAGTTGCTTGCAGTAGATTTCTTAGATCCAGCATACATGAGCAGCTTTTATTTATCCTTAGAGTAACTGCTTCTTAAGCAAGTCAGTCTGTACTCTTAGACCTGTTCCTCTGTCTGTTGTTTTGCATTAATCTGCTGCCGTGAACTCTGCGTTCTGGTGGAGGGAAGACAAGTGTAGCTCCTTTGCTCAGGAGTCACCAGGGTGTACACAGAGCCTCAGGCAACAAAGCCATTAAAAGGCAGTATTTTCATATGTTTGCATAGAAAAGGTCATCAGTATTCAGCACTGTGGTGGTTGCATCATGGGCAACTGTTCTGTCTTTAGTTATCAATATCAAAAAGTTACCAAACTGTCTAATGCTAATTCATTTTGTGCTAAAGAGTTACGAGTAGAGAATGACTTGCTAAACACCTGAAATTTTCCTATTTTGGAAGATAAATTTTGTTGCCTTTAAGGAATAGAAAAAATGGAGCTACATAAGCATAGTGGTAGAAAAAGATTTATGGTAGATTTTTAGAGAGGCTGTTCTATTGGAAAGAGCTGGAACATTGGCTTGACCTTTCCTGCGTTGTGCATGAACTTGATTTCTATATGTAAGTAGGGTCTTTGTGCTTCTAAATTGTGTATTTTTGCATACCAGTGGTCACTGGTTTCTTTGTCAGTCTGTGTTCTTAATTGCCTTGTTGGTGCATAGTGAATCAGAATTGGTAGCATTCTGACATGGTTTTGTGATTCTCACTGGATTTTTGGTTGGTTGATTCATTTTCATTTTGGGTTGTGTTTTTTGTTTTGTTTGGTTTGGTTTTTTTTTATTGGATTAAAAATTTTGCACCCAATAGTTTAAATTTTGTGTGTAACAATCTAACTGCTAGGTGTTAATTTCCAGGGATAACACTCTCTACAAAAATGTAAAACATGCTGACAACACTTTCTGTTATGAAGTACCATGAAGATTTCCTTTTATTTCTTGTGCAGTGTATTGAGTATAATGATCAGATGGAAACAGTAAAACAATCTGTAACGGTTCTGTTCTCTCAGCTGATGCATGAAAATATACTTAATATTGTTTATTAGAAAGCTTCCCAGGAAACAATGCTTCCATTTGATAAAATATGTGTTGACTAATGCTTCATAACTAGGAATATGATTCTACAGCAGTAACTACTAAGGACTAATACTGGTTGGTTATCTTCTGTTGTTGTCTTAGACCTGTTTTTTTTAGTTACAACTTTAATTGTTTGCTTGCAGGTGGCAGTGTGCTGTATTTGTTTCTTTGTCATCCTTCCATTGAATCTTGTTGGGACGATTCTTGGCCGAAATCTGTCAGGACAGCCTAATTTTCCATGTCGTGTCAATGCAGTGCCTCGTCCTATACCAGAGAAGAAATGGTAAAGACAAGCATGAATGTTAACTAGAAGCATTCACTTCCATACATTTAAAATCACTTTTCTTCTGTTCAGTTTTAATGGAATAACTTCTTTTATTTAAATTGAGTTGTGCCTAGAAGAACCACACGGCTGACATGTTCTTCATACAATTTTCCTTTTGAATTAAAACACCATGGTTAATAGTTGTAGCAGATTTTGCACTCCTGGATCACTGATTGACATTTTGCCTGAAATGCTCTTTAGTCCCTATGTAAAGGGGATGGTCCCAACTCAGTTCTTGTGTAGGTATATTGACACTAAAACCTCTCCTCTTCAGTTAATGCCTCTTAGAGGTTTAGGATTGAGTGTGCCTTGGAGGCAGAACTATTTTGATTAATGGTCTCCATACACAAGCTGGGACATTTGCAGGGTTATGGTGGGGAGAAGCTTGAAATGCTGTTCCCAATTCCGTACTTTTGTTGATGGCACAGAGCCTAAAATATTATAGGTTTATGGTTTAAATTATGAAGAAGCCTTTATTATTTTTGAAGTGAATGTAAAGGGGTGCCTAGTCTCAAGAAGTATGCTTAGGTTTTTGGAAAAATTATGAATGCAATCACTTTTTCCTATTAATTTAATTCTCAGGTGGAAGCAGCAAGCTACGGAAATTAAAATATCCTCAGAGGATTTTTTTAATAGATTTTTCTTGCTTTCGCTGTTCTGACAAATGGAACAGACAAAGTGAAAGGGGCATTGAAACATGTAAACCTGAGATGTCCAGGAAGTGCAGCGCACTTAGTTTCTTGTTAGTGGGGAGTTGTGCAGCTCAGATGTTAGAATTTGGTTTATATTTGACCTGTATCTTGGGAATCTGATGGATTTTTCTGGATCAGCATGACACTAAAAAAATAATAAGATACTTCTCTTGACCTTGAAGTAACACACCATCATCTTAGACAAGTCTCCCTATAAATAATGAAAGAAGCTGCAAATTAAATCACTGGTTACCAGCTGGATTTGGCATCATTGCAAGTACTACAGAGAGGTACCTTTAGTAAGTGATGGTGTCTTCTACAGGTACCTGGGTGTTCATTTTTAGCTATATGTTCATGGCTCAGTATAGCATTAAAAATGAACACTGGTTCTTAATCATATAACCATTATACTTAGAGATTTTCCTTGCACTTTTTGCTGTATTTGTAGCCATCAACAGCACTGTGTTTTCACTGCCTTCCTTCAAGGCTAGTGGATATCATGGGCCTTGATTGCTTATGCATTTTTGGGAAGAAAGATTCTTTCTGTGGCCTTAAGGCTGGTTAGATGGCTAACCTTATGCCTGTAGGTGATGGGCATGAGCCTCATGTTTTGTTTCAGCTTTCCCCAAGAATAACTTCTTTTTTCCATACACATGGCTTTTTTGAGGGAGTCTTTCTAATCTGCTGGTATGAGACAGAAATATTCTTGTTCACATGCCTTTTAAACAAGGTTCTTTGCTGTATTAATTATCTCATCTTAATATGTTTATAAATGAAACATTTCCATTGTCCCTAAACTAAACCTAATATTTTTCAGGTTCATGGAACCAGCTGTTATTGTTTGCCTAGGTGGAATCCTCCCTTTTGGATCAATTTTTATTGAAATGTGAGTACATCAGCTGCTTCCCAGTTTGATTAAAAATTACAATTTAAGTTAAATTACAACATCATCTACATATTTTGTTTACTCTCTTCAGGTATTTCATTTTTACTTCATTCTGGGCTTACAAAATCTACTACGTTTATGGCTTTATGATGCTGGTTCTGGTTATCCTCTGCATTGTGACAGTTTGTGTGACCATCGTTTGTACGTATTTCCTGCTAAACGCAGAGGATTACAGGTGGTAAGTGTTGCATTATTTTCATAGTTAACCAGATTGTGAGACTTTTGTAGAAAAGTAGTGTTTCTTCAGTCTAGATGGGTCTTTCCCAAGTTGCTTTGTATACTTTCTGGGGAAGCCTTTTGGCTCGTTGTATGATGGACATGTGTGTTTACTTTCAGGCAATGGACAAGCTTTCTTTCTGCGGCATCAACTGCAATTTATGTTTACATGTACTCCTTTTACTACTACTTTTTCAAGACAAAGTAAGTGATAGTTTTCTTGCTTGAACATCAGATTACTGTACTGCCAAATTAGTTTTATTGATAAAAAATGGGGGAAATACCTAGCATAAATTTATCTCTCTCTTTTTCAGGATGTATGGCTTGTTTCAAACATCATTTTACTTCGGTTATATGGCAGTATTTAGCACAGCTTTGGGAATAATGTGTGGTAAGTTCCAGATATATTGACAGTTTTCTAACAATTTTTTTCAGACTCGTATTTCTGACTTTATTTCATGGGTTTGGTGGTGGAATGTGTATGTCTGCAAGATCTGCTCAAGAAGTCTTTAAGAAGAATCCAAAGAGTTTTCTGCCTATACTTTGTTCCTACTTTATATAGGAGATTACTCTGATTGTGTCTTCTGATAGGAAGATAATTTATGTACTGTGCAGAGAATTTCACCCTCAGTGCAAGCTTGAAAGACTCAGTATTTGGCAAGAAATCATGCAAAATAAATTCTAAATAAAGTTTTGCTTTGGAATTTTTACTGTCACCTGAGACAAGGAGCTAGGTGCACCTATTGAGGCATCAATGATAGCACAATACTGATGACAGTACCATCTGTATCTTGTGGCATCTATATATGAGGGTGAGAAGAACAGAGGACTGAAAACTTGAGGATAACATTTGAGAAATAAATATTGCAGTGTTCACAGGTGAGGAGAGCGTAGGGTGCTCCTGTATGCAGCTGGATTTTGTTGCTTTTTAAGATACTATTTTGACAGATGTTTAAAGAAAAACATAGTTCATGGCAGCAAGGTCATCTGATAAAGCCAAACACTTGCTTATATGTTAACTTTATTTTTATAATTTCCTTTATGACTTTTGGAAAGTGCTTCTTGATTCTTTTGCACTTTTCTATAATGTTGGGTTTTGTGAGGGATCTTTATTTAGTAGTGAATGAATAGTCCTATAGCTAGTGGGAAGATTTCTTAGAATTATAGTTGAGACACATGAGATGTCTTACAGGAACTTACTTCTATAAAGTATACATTTCTTGATATCTGAAGAGGGTGGGTGATATCACCATGCTTTATAAAAAGGGGAGGGAGTTCATTGCTTAACAGCTGAGTACCTGTTCCCCTTTTCCCTCATACAATCTAATTTTGCTTCATCAGGTTCTTGGCACATTACAAGACTTCCCTGCTGTTTCAGTAGTCTTGCAGCCATTTTTTTTTCTTTAATAGGCTCATACTTTTCAGCTCTAATGTTTTCTTTCTAAAGTGCTCCGGCTGGTATTGATTAAAATGTCTATGATGCAGAAGCCAAGCTTGCCCACCAGTTTCTGTAATTAAAATGTGTTTTAAAACATGGAAAAGTAAGATTGTCAAATGCCTTCTTCTCATGGTAGGACAGTATTGGATGAAATATAAGAGTAAAATACAAATTTTTCAAAAACAGAGAATACTTTAGCACACTAAACTTTATTTCCACAGCTCTATTGAGATTTCTTTTTGTCTTTTTAAGTGTGTTGGAAGAGAAGCTGTGAGATTCCTTTTTACTGAGAACTCCCATTTTCAGCATGTGGAGTGGAGAAAAAAATCCCCTGTCAAAAAGCATTTATGTAGGGAACTTGCAGCCATTGAGGTCTAACAAAGACATTTGTGTTAAAGAATTGTGCAGTGTGTGTGCTACTGACTGTAGGTCTCCTGTGAAACGTGTGTGGAGCCGTTCTTTGAAGGCTCACACGAGTGGGCGTGTTGGGTATCACAGTTGGATGTGAGACGAACTAGTTAGGGCCCAAAGCAGCCACAGGGAAACTCTCTGTAGGCATGGATCATCCAACTCTGGGTTTAATGCCCTTGACAATGCCTAGTGAACTCAATTTGATCCACAAAGTTCACTGCTCTCTGCAGAGCATCTCAGTTCTGGGACTGGACAGTAGGGAGCCCATGAGAATTTTGAAACCTTTTGAGCTCCTCATGTTTCCCTCTTAGTGGCAGAAAAGATTAAGACTTAGTGGAAGGCTTAGGAGCTACATAGCATAGACAGGCCTTTTGCAATATCACACTTCAGCATTCAGGTAAGTACTGTAAGTATGCTTAAAGAGCTTTAAAAGAAATTTGGTGCTTACAAAGTCACAACTGTAGTAATTGGTAATTGGTTTGAATTAATAGATGGCAATTAATCTTTTTTTGCCTTGTGGTTGCTCTTCCTCAGTATTTGGATTTTTTTCTCTTTATTGAAAAGTTTGTTGTTCTGCTGAAATACGCTTGCAGTCTACTTCTGCTAAACCTATATAGGCCATAACCAGGTTATAAATATCATCTGATAAGATGTTTAATAAATAAATAAAATATTTCCCTTTACTGTGTTTTTTTTATTCAAATGAGCCAGCTGCCCTGCATTTGATTCAGGAGGACATTCTTCAGTCCTCATTGCCCAGGGTTTCTGCCTCCTTGCTCCATGTTTTATTCAATGCCTGTGAAGTAGCCTTGAGGCTTAACCCCTGCCTTGGGTATTGGCCATTAGTGGCCTTCATGGATAAGGCTCCTCTCTGTTTCAGAATAGATTATGATTTGTTTATGGTGATGGGAGCTTGCGGTCTCATGTGACTGCTGCTCTCTACTCCTCCCCCTCACTTCCATCTCATGCATTCTCTAGATCCCAAGTGAAACACAGTTAATGCTTTGTTCTCTTAAATCTCTGTGATACCTGGCATCGCATCACTAGAGAGACTCTCACAGAACAAGCTCTGGAATGTATCTCAGTTTAGCAACTGAAATGGGCATTGGATCTGTTGGCAGTATTTGCTTTAACAGGAAAAACCTGCTGAGTCTTAAAGGAGGAGTGCAGTACCATTATTTTGTTCATTTACTTCACAAGACAGAACATTAATTTCTTGACAAGCTGCAGAAAAATTTGTACGTGCTTCTGTGTGACTCCAAGCTCACATCACCTCTTCACAGCCTTCAATTGGGTCTGTCCAAATGCTGCACTGGTCTCCCCTTGAACAGCCAGGCCTTCCTTCTGCTGCATCCTCAGCTTGCTTGCAAGCAGCAATCTGATCTTGTGTGTGCTGTACTTGTTTTAATCGAACTCTACTTTGTCCAAGTTAGTAATGCAAATCCCTCATTTGCTGGCCAGTGGAATGGTGCAAATGATATTTATGCAACTTGGAATACTGTACTGTACAGAAGCTGACTCCGCAGGCTCTGTACTACTCCAGAAATATTAGAATGATTTATCAGGTTTGCCTTGTGCAGATTTCTGGATTAGGCATGAATGTTGGGCTTTTGAGGGTCTAAAAATCTAAACTTTGTGACAGTTTAATGGCTGACTTAGTAAGTTATCCCATCAGTCTCCAGGATTTAAAGAACTCTTCAGGATCTGAATAATTCCGTTGTCAGCAATGCCAGCTGCAGGTCTGTACGTCCTTAATACATAAAGGCAAAACAACCACTTTATATTTTTACTGGAAAATTAAAGTTTGGCATAAAACTTTTAGCATTGGTTAGACTTCTATATTTAATATGTCTTCTGTGTCTTCTGCAGTTCTGGTGCATCTTAGTTCACTGCAGTGCATTGTTCTGGGCTTTTGTCTATTGCTTCAAGGAAAGAAAAATATCTTTTCGGAGTCTGTTCTTTACCAAGCATCCAAGCATTTAATGTTAAAAGTTCTCTGTAGTGATTTACAGATCCTGACTTCTCTATCCATCCAATATTTTATGACTGTGTTGGCAGTCAGACAGCAGTTGTCTCTAATTCTTGCTTGATTTTCAACTTCACTGCAAACATGACAGTTAGCCAAATTGACTTACTCTCATTTTGCTTGGAAGAGTTGAAGACATTCCCTGCTGATATTATAAGACCACAGTATTTACTGAGCCTGGCAAACCTGAGGTTCTGGGTTTGACCGGGTAGGTTGCTGAATCTCTTTCTGTGAAGAAGCCTTAGTCCAGTGCACTTAGTCCAGTGCACTTCTTTAATTTTTCTAGATGTCCTTAATACTGCAGTGTTTTGGGTTTAGCATAAACTGTTGCCCCTATCAAAAACTCAGTGACCTCTTCTTTTATTACTGCTGTGACAATGCGTACTTTGCTCATGACTCTTACTAATTTGAAAACCACAGGTTGCAATTTCTTTTAACTACTAACTGCTACTTGTTAATGTCTTTGTACAGACCTCCTTGGAGTGCAAGACTCCTGGGATGGGCATCTATTATTATTTATGCCTTGTGGGAGGGAAGAAGCCATCTGCCAATAAAACACTCATCCAGAAGGCATGTAACTTATAATAAAAACCCACCCTCCCATCCGCCTTCCCTGCAGAGTGGGTGATTGTATGTTTTTTACCCTGTGCTCACAAAAAATGGACTTGGTTATTGGCAGCAGTAGGGGGGCTGCTATATTTATCAAGGCCAAGTGAGCATGGCCTCTTGGTAAGATGGCTTAATGGATTTAGATTGCTAGACAGGGGAAGTTCCTGCCAGCTGTTCAGGGGGAGCATGGATAATTAGAGTTTGAGAACAAGTATTGCAGGTGGAGAAATTTCTGTGTGCAGAGTACGTGCTTTATGTAACTTTCTCCATTTAAGTGTGCGTGGTTTATATTGCTGGCTTATTTTGATGATTAGCTCTCTAACATATTCAATGGTTTTGGTTTATTTTGCAGGAGCTATTGGTTACATGGGAACAAGTGCCTTTGTTCGTAAAATCTACACTAATGTGAAAATTGACTAAGGAAATAAGAAAATTGAACTATGGATCAGCTCCTGTTTTCCTGGGGATGAACTTGCACAGCAAAAAGCGCGAGAAGAGATTTGGGTTTTAACACTGGGCACTATATGGGTCTCCATTTTGTGGATGGCTTAAAGTAACATCTATTTCATTGATCCTAGGTTCTTACTGACTGCTTTCTCCAACTGTTCACAGCAAATGCTTGGATTATATGCAGTAGGCATTACTACAGTACGTGGCTAATCTTTCCCCCCCAAAAAAACCAATATCAAAAAACAAAAAACCTAGCTCATTAAAGATGAATAGACTAGCTCTCTTCAGTGAAGAGGACAAACAGTTTGTTTAAAGCATTTGTTCCATTCAATAAAAAGAGGGAAACTTGGCTGCTAAAACTACTTGATTAGTAGTCTTCCTGGTACTCAACATTTCTAAATTATGTAAACGTGCTGTTCCAGAAAGATTACTCTTCTGATTTTTACTGCCATTGCCAGGATAGGAGGTATGTTCTGTATTTTGAACTCCAGGTGCTTTTTGGTTTATTTGCAATATCAACTACCCTACACTCATTTGTTTAAAAAATAATTTAAAAATCTATAAAACCCCAATATGCATGTAATATATCAGCTATTGTTCTAGTTGGACCAACTTCCCTTTATTTATCTTTAAAGTAATATCCAGCTACATCTTAAATCCATCCAAAGAAAATACAATCTGAAGATGGGGTGTGTTCTCTGCAATGCAATTTACTGTACAGTTAGAAAGCAAAATGTTAAATGAAGAGAATTGTTTGTTTTTTAATAAACACTCTGAGGTCTAGATTAAAACAAAACAACATTTTAACTGAATGTCTAAAGTGATTCTCCTTTTTTTTCAAGTTAGTCTTGCTTTTTATTTTGGTTTGGGTTGAATGAAGATTTTCCTTTAGACATCATACAAGGGGTAATAAGTGTATATAACATTAAATAATGTAACTTAGGTGTAGATCCCAAATGTATTTGGATGTACAGATTTACTACAGAGTACTTTTTCTGATGATTCGGTGTAAAAATGTGTGAATTTGGGTGGCTTTTTACATCTTGCCTGCCATTGCATGAAAAGTTGGGGTTTCTTCACAATGTGTGTATGTCATGCTTTTCTGTTCTATTTCTCAAGCTCTTACAGGAATTAAATTTGTAATTTAGAATATTTTAATTTTTGTTAATCCTATCTGAACACTTGTGTAACATCAAAAGCACAGTTGCTTTAGAGTGTTCAGAAAACTAAAATAAACTTTTCAGACAAAAATGTTTTGATTGTGAAAATAGATGAGTTTGCAATTGAGAATGTTTGAAAAGGCAATACTGCTGAGCGCCAGTTTCTGTATACAATATTAGTGTGGTTTTCATCTATCAAACCCCCATGCTTTGAATTCAGAATTTGCTTACAACTGTATTGTACAGTACAACTCCAAAGTGAATGACCAACCCAAAAAGATTGTTCTTGGCTGTGGAGAAGTGCTTTGTGATCCAGCCAGTGTACTGGGAAAAGTGGGGTAAGCGTGGACTGAAATAAATGGGCAAATAAAGGTTAAGTCTTTCTAAGATTAATGTTAATTATGCACTGTATTTAGCTATAAATATCCTGAATGTGTTTGTGACAGATTTGAGAGCCACTCGGCTTGATGGGGGTTTTTTTAGGCATCTGCCATGTAGGGATGTTTTCCTCAGTGTGGCTGTCTGAAATAGAGCACCTGCCATGGAGAAGGAAACTTCCTGAATTTAAAAAACAAGCCAAGTATTTGTATTGATTAGCATTGTACTGTCTCTATATAAAAAGTACTGATAATGCAGTAGCCACAATGAGAAACATCCGTGTTTTGGCAGGGTTGTGTTGGAGCTTGCGTGAACTGTGCAGGTAGGTAATAGTGGGAAGCAGTGCATCCTGCTGTGTATGGCTTCTGAAAAGTGTTTTGAGTTTTCAGCTCTGATTTCCTTGGCCAATTTTAACCAATCTGTCAGAAAATAATTAAGTTTTGCTTCAAGTGAATTGTCGGTGTCTGTAGGTGAACACTCTGCTGTTGAACAGAATAAATTTATTTTTTTTAATTTTGAAGTACAGGCCAATTTTAAGATGAGCTTATAAACTGGGTCAATAGTTCATCTTTGTTCCAAAACATGGAAACTTAAAGCAAAGAATGGATTTTGTACTAGTACTTGCTAGTGCATACAGCTGTGGGAAGCCCTCTTTTCATCCATGTTTTTCTAAATCTGAAGTGAGAAGCCGTTATCTCCACACAATAAATACATTAAGTACTCTGCCAAGATAAAAGTTTTTTAAAGGGAATGTTTTGATAATGGGTCTGCTTCTCTATTTAGAGCACTGCTATGCGATTAGTCTATCAGAAACTTCACTAAACCATTTGTGAATTTCATTTAATTGCTTTTTAATGCCACGGGATGGTGGACTGCCCACTTGCTTTTTCTATCCTCTGGCATTACTGGCTTTCGCATATCCAGATAGGATTGTATATCTTCTAAAGTGACATTGAAAAAATACTTACTGCACTGGCATTGCTTTTGTTTCTGCAAGAAAGTTCCTCTGGAGAAGTACTGTGTTTAAATAATTGACATTTTTATACAGGCACCCTAGCACATAAGTTGGGAGTTTGCTTTGTTTTCCCCCTTTTGGTTTCTGAAGGAGTGCAAAATGTGTCCAGTTTTCAACAGCTTGTCTTTATGGTTGCTGTTGGGGGCAAGGCTGTTTGCCCCCCTTCCCCCTCCTTGCCCTCCTCCCCAAAAATGTGGGTATAGCTTGAACCATCTTGCTTAATAGAAATTGGAAGCTCTCTGCTTAGATGATGTAGTCCTTCCTCTTTTATGGAAGAAATAAAGATCTTACAGACAATACTCTTACCATGGTTGTTTCTTAAGAGTTTCTGGTTCTTGAATTCAGGCCTTTTGATAACTCTTCAGTTGGCTGCTCAGTGCTTGTCTTCCCACTGCTGGTACGGGGGCCAGGGATTTGGGTACCTAGTTGCATAAGCAATAGCCATTCTTGACCAAAGATTTTAGATAAATACAGTTGTACATATTTTCAATTAGGGCAGAGTGTACATAGAAGCGCCTCTTGTAATTCATATATGAAAAGGGGTGAATGCTGGATTGGAGGGAATGGAGACTGCAAATAAATACTGCATTATGCTCTTTTTGATGTCTGAATGTTTTGAAGCCACAGTGTCTATTAATTCCTCTCCAGAGTTACATTCCGAAGTGTGTAAAGAGCACACAAATTGGTTTTTGTAGGATAGTCCTAGATGTATTTCTTTAACATGTTCCAAGTTAAAAAACAAACCCAAAACACTAACGCTTTTTACACTTTTGGTACTAAAACAGTAAAGTTGATAGCACATTCTTGTCCCTATCATTACGGCAGAGCTAACACAAAGGAGAAAGTTACATTTTGCTCTGGCTTCAACATCACCAGCATCTCACCAAACTTGCCCAGTGAAGTATATATATACACAGCTTTACTGAAGACAGCAAAATTCTGTGAGTGCTTCAGAAATTTCTCCACTGGAATGTGTCCGGAAAGCATCACCTCAGGAAAAGGCAAGTCTCCTCTCCAGTCTGTGAACAAGTAAACTGAATTGTTGAAGCTGGAGTTTAGGGCTCCTATTAATCTTGAATGAATTCTTGACTGTGCAGCTTGTGGTTCATTTTAAGTCTGTTGAAACTGTAGATTGAAGAATTCCAGTTTTGGATCCCTTGGATCTTTTCCAGGTAAATACACTATGGCAGAGCAGCCCTGCAATAGCTGTTAGCACTGCTACTGTCTGAAACAAGGGTCTCGTAGCAGGGTTAGCCCTGAAGTCACAAAAGAGCCTGCTGTTGTTGAACTTCAGCTGAAATAAAGCCACACTTGAAAGTGTTGAAGCA
This sequence comes from Pardalotus punctatus, assembly GCA_013400915.1. NCBI lineage: Eukaryota > Metazoa > Chordata > Aves > Passeriformes > Pardalotidae > Pardalotus > Pardalotus punctatus. The sequence goes on along the minus strand of VZTX01017886.1, from coordinate 94,723 downwards.
ATGTGTTTATGGCTTGCATTCTTCAGAAGCATCATATCTCGGGGGAAAAAAAAAGTTTTGGTGCCATTTGTTGTCCAAAGCCTTTCAAGGGAACGTTTTTCATTCTGGATTGCTTCAGTGAGAGAATTCTCAAAACTTGAAGAGGAGACATCTGCATGTACATTCTGCAAGTAGTTCCTTCTGTCTTGTGCTTTTTATCCAGGAATGCTTTTTCAGTTCAGGGAAGGGGCTGTTACAGTATTTACTTTCATTCCGTGGTTCTGAAATTTTTCTTCCAGTTTTGGGATTTTGGCTTGTGTGAGGAAACTGTAAAGATGATGGGAGGACCCATGAATCTGGAAGGCTTTGTGTAGTTCTGGGAAATTCAAGCAGTTCTTGGAGAGAATCACTTTAAAGGGCAGAAATTCATTTGGGAAAAGGATAAGAAAATGGCTTTTTTATCTGGTGGACTAATGTATTTGAAAGGCAGGCCTTGAAACAGATTTGCTGTTAACAATGTCATTGCCCCCAGTCCTCTGCCGCTTACAGTGCTTTTGTTTTCATCACTGTATTTGCCACAGTGCAAGGCTTTTGCAAAAAAACCAAGGACTCATCTGCCATGAACAAGGGGGTGATACTGCCTGGTGCCAGCATTTTTGGCTTTTTGATATATTGATTTTCTCACCAGCTCTTAATAATACAATACAGAACAATATGTCAAATATCTCTGGAGGTTCTATGATGCTGAGGCTTGTTTTGTTGTGAAAACCAAGCCCATTTGAACTTCCTTTATATTCTAGATACATCTTCAGGACCATGGGCTTGGAGCATTCCAAAACATACCTACACAAGCTCATGCTTATCCTTCAGCTGGCATCACATGAATACTGCATTCCAGAAAACACATGCATTTGTAGAATTGGGAGTTTATGTACAATTAACAAAATACCTGATTTTACAGAACTGTTATTTTAGGGTTCTGATATTGTGAAGTGTGCTTACCCATATGATGCAGTGGTTACCTAGATAGAGTCCACGAAAGCCTAGACCTAAGTCCTATAAACTGGAAAGGCTGGATCTGGGTGAGAAAAACCAGTCTCCAGCAGTTCTGTGTAACAAGCTGCCTGACCTAGAAAAACATGCTACAGTTAGACACCATACAGTGAATTATTTTTTTTCTGAACCCTGTGTGTCACAAGCTTTTATTTTGTTTCTGAAATGTTTTGAGAGGTGTAGTAACTAACTCTTTCTGAGAAGCTTCCAAACAGGTCTGAGAACATCTCATGCAAGACTGAATTCAAGGAAGCTTTTGTGGCTGCTCATTCTCATTTTCTGAAGGTTTCTATCAGGAATTTCAGACTTCTAAGCCAGGTACAGGGGTTTTTTGTGCTACTAGACATGTAATTCTTTAGATTTCATTTTATGCTGTTTTTTCATTCCAGATCACTTATCACTTTATTGGGCTGAGAAAAGTGGGTTATGTAATTAACTTAATGTGAGGCTTTTCTTGTTCTGTTACACAGGAGTAACTGCAAGAACGGGGTGGGAATTTTCTCCTTATTTTCTTATAAAATCTGGCCAGTTATTAGCAGGTGAACAGTGAACATTACCTGTTGTTTGTTTTAAAAAGATGTGACAGTTTTACAGTCAGGCACCCATTTACCTGCAAGAATTGGAGACCTGTATAATGTTGAAGAAATACCATTAGGTTATTTAAGTTCTGCATTTGGATTCTGCAGAATAATTTTTAGTAATTTTAATTGGCAAGCTGAAAGTTGATTTTTGTTGAGAATTTTTTTCTGTTTATAGCACTACCAGAAAGTGTTCAAACACCCACCTTTGTCTGGAGTTGAAATTACCATAATTTTTCATGGTGTGTATAGCAAAATAAATAATGAAATCACTGTTCCTGGTTTTAGTGATCTAAAGAGTGACTTGTAAGATGAAGCTATTTCAAAGTGTTGCTTACCTAAGAAGAGGAAATACCTGCACGTTCTGTATGTGTGGTTTGGATGAAGATGTTAAAATCTCTGTACAGAAATCCTGTGCAGAAGCTGTAATTGGGAAATGTCTCTAAGGCAATTTTTGATGAAGCAACATCTCTGCTTTTCTGAGAGAATCATTAAATTCTACCCAGTTGTCAAACAGCCTTAACTCAGGTGGCATATGTTCCAGCCTCTGAAAAGGATGAACAGGGAAATGCAACTATCCCATCTTCATCTCATAACACAGGATTGGAGAAATGTTTATACTTTACCAGATTTATTCCTCTGCATAAAGAGAAGAAAAAAAAGAAAAAGACTGAATTTTTCCTATGGTGAAAAGTACTTTGGAAAAAACAGTGGATTCAGCTCTTCAAATGTTGAACAGACCGATGCTTTTCCAAAGATATTCCCATGCTCTTCTTCTTAACCTTGCAGCAGAAATCACCAAAACCACCAGCTTTGCTCAATGCTGTCCAAGCACAACTGACTCCTGTATGAACCCTGAAAATGGGTTTTAAGTGAAGTAATGAAACATCAGTCTGACATGCCTCAGTTTGGGAACCAGTGGTCAAGCCAAAATTCATACTTCCAGATAAGACAGATTTCTCTCCCTGCCTCCCACAGCTTGTCCCTACACAGCTCAGAATTACCCCAGAAGTATCTTGGTTTTTCTCACATAGTTGAAGGATTGCATTAATGATGGGAAAAATGTTCAGTGCTTTTTTATATAGGATTACTTAAAATCCTGCCTACTGCTAGTTTGGTGAACAAAAAGGAATTTTCCAACCATGTCTTCCGTCTAGTTTCTCTAAGTGACACTGCCTGTTATGACAGGGCTGTTGTTAATTAAATGTGGAGTTGTTAATGCACAGGTGAATGTGCCTGCAATGAGCTTTGTACAGTGGCTTTCAGAACCCCTGGAACACATTTAAACATGAATGTGTCAGCATCTTTAAATGTTTCTTTTAGGTAGCAAATAATTTAACCCTATGGGAGATACTTTCTGGGTTGTAATGCAATTAACTTGATTAAAAATTACCCACCCCCAATCTACTGCATAAGAAACTAAAATGGGTGATGGAAGGAAGAGGGAGCAGGGGTTGATATGTATTTTGTCACCTGGATTTGTCCATGACTCGTCAAGGAAGAAGGGATGTTCGAAGAGTGGCCAACTCTAGGAGTGATAAGGGACTTGAGAGCAATAGACTGCAAGATAAAACTAGAGGGAGAGAAAAGGAGATGGGGGAGTGAACAGGCTTTGTCAGGGTGGGAAGCCTGTAATGGTACTAACAGAGATGATTATGTTAGAGGGGGATGAGGCAAAGGGAGGGTGATGGTTCTGCAGAGTGCCCTGTGGTGCCTCTAGGCAGTAGTGCAGCTCACTGGGCTACACCTGCAGCAGGGGATCTTTCCTACCATAAAAAGAAGCAATGAAAGAAGCTTTAGGAAAAGTGAGGGGTACTGGAAATGCAGAGGGAAGAAGAACGAGAATGCTCTGGGTTCGGAGAGTCGTGCCCCATCTCTCCAGGACTCCATCTGCCATTGTATTGTTGATGCAAATACCTTGGTGTGTTTGGCTTTTTGTAAACTTGGCAGTAGCTGTGGAACCAGCAGTGGGACAGGCTCCAAGGGAGTGGAGTGAGTGTCTCAGTCAGTTTGTTAGAAGATCTGGTGGACCCAAGTGTCAGGAAGAGGGAAGAAGCAGGTTCTGTGGAAGACCTAACAAACACTGTGTGTGTTTTGGCCTCAGGACATACTGTGTGCAGGGATATTCCATCAGTGCTAAGTAGCTTGCACATCGCTTTGCTCATGGATTCTATTCAGAAAGAGCTGTGTACATTCTTGCTCAGCGAGGCTTGAAAGGACAGTGGATTTTGTCTGCATGTGTTGGGCAGGAGAGGCTTCTGCAAAGGAAAAGACTGCCTTTGACAGCAATGGATATGGATTGTTTTCTTTCCAGATAATTAACTGTTGGTGTCACGAGTTGCACTGCTGATGTGAGACTTTGCTGACTGTTTTACCAGCTCAGATGAAAAAGATCCTTTCCCAGGGCTTTCTGTGTTCCATAGTTGCACTGATGTGGCCCTGCCAATCAAAATGACATGAGCTGATCTCCTAAACACCAGGTAGCAGTCATTGCTCTGGGTACGTTGCTTTGACTGCCAGTTGCAAAGTGCCATGATTGTTACTGAGAACCATTTCTAGAAGGTTTGAGCAGCTTTCACATTACAGACTTCCAGAGTCTGCTGTAGTGGGCAACTTTATTGTTTGTGTGTGGATAATAGTGATAGACTCCTCTGAATTCCCTCACAGACTCACTCTAATTGCACAAGTAAGGGTCCACATTTTAATTTGCTCTCTTGCTCTTTCAAAGCTGTGGGATGTCCTCTTCTATGTCCATCCATGTCTATAATAGAGGTTCTGTGTGCAGAAGAGGTCAGGCTCCCCAGTGTAGACTGTTATGCTGGAAAAGGTTAACAAGTGGTTCTGATGTGGTCAAAAGGCTGTTCTTAGTGGGTGACAGCCCAGCTTTCCACAGGGATGACAAGAATTTGTGATGCTGATCAGGGAAGCTGTTGACCACCCTTACAAGGGTTCAAGCTTATATTTTCCAGCTTCCCATACCCTGAGAAAGTAATATTGCCAGGACCTTCTTTGCAGAAAGAAAAGAGCAGCTAGTGTTCTTATCTCATAAAAGCTGGGAGTTCTGAAACACAGAGAGGTGATCAGCTTTTCACTTTAACATAGCCAACTGCTCTTTGTCAGATAAAATCGAAGAAAGTAGCAACCTAATAAAGAAAAAGTAAAAGTAGTTAGTGTGTAAATGAGCATTATAAAACTCAGGAGATTTATATAGTTAACTAAGTTTATTCTGATGACTGTTTGTCTATGTTCCTCTTCAAAAACCTACAGTGATGGAAACTCTGGATCTTCATGTCAAACTGCTCTAGGACTTCCCTGTTTTACTGCTAGAAATCTTGCCTGAAGCCTGAATCTTCCTTGGTTCATTGAACACCAACTGTAAGAAATTCCAGTGTGTTTGATTAGCAGAGCTTTTCTCCATCATCTTCATGTCAGTTTGATGCAGCCTTTTTGGCCTCTGTGAAGGTTTGGAGAGGATTTTAAATATTAAATGGGAGGCAGGGGCAACAGTCAGGAACAATTTGCAACAGCCTGCATTGCTGCTGAGGGGATGCCTGAATCATGTTGTGCCTTTTTAGGCTGAGTTATCATTCATTGCTGTTGGCTGGAAGAGAAGTGACAGATTTATGGATGGCAAATGATTATGTCTGAGTGAAGGGAGGGTTTGGAGCCCATGCTGTATTGGGAAATGCTGCTTGAAGATCCTGCTGTGGGAGCTTGGAAGTACTCAGTTGAAGGAGCAGTTATGGCACAGGGAGGTCGTGGTGTACAAGTTCACCCCAAGAACTCCCCACTGAGCTTGTACCCTTGTCAGCTCTCTGCTCACCAGGATGGCATCTGTACCCTCTCTGTGTATTAATGCTACATCTGCTGAGCAGCATGAGAACAAATGATCAACCTGTGGGTATTGCTCCAGCCTCAGACTGTAACACCTTGTCAGACCAGAGGCTGTGTTAAGCAGCATTGAATTCATGTGGAAGCACCTGGCTGGCCCTTGTGAGAGAAATCTTAGGACGATTCAGCACCCAGTGAGGTGGCTGGGCTTTGGGCATCTGTCCTTCCCCTATCACTGTGCAAATAGCAGAGTCATCGTACCTGTGTGAACTACCTCCATCACAAGCCAGCAGCGCCAGAAGTATGGTGTTTTCCAGTGTGTTACCCTGTGCTCTGCGGTTAGAGATGCCCAAAATGCCATGTAGGCTCAGACAACCACAATCCACTAGATTAGGTACCAAGGTGTAGATTTTGATGTAACTGAGCATCTTGCATGTGATCCATCTCCCTGATTTCCCAAGCCTTGCTGTATATGGATAATCCCAAAGCCAAAATTTCCAGTAAAACAGCCCGGTTGCCCTGAAAACTATTGTAAAAAGCAGGTGAGAGGGATAAATGCACATCTTGATGTTTACTCCCAT
>VZTX01017886.1:0-88470 GCA_013400915.1 Pardalotus punctatus | reverse complement strand
CGCAGTGCCCGCACCCCGGGCAGCCGCGCCGCCCGCTCTGCGCGCGCTGCCGCCATGGGCCGCGGGGCCGCCCCGCTCCGCCGCCTGCTGCTCTCCCTGCTCCTGCTGCCTGCCGCGAGGACGGGCACACCCGGAGCCTCCTTAACGCTGGGGGAACCGGAGACGGTGGAGGAGCTGATGGAGTACCGCGACCCTTGCAAAGCCGGTAGGGAAGCGGGCTGGCTGCAACTCTGGGAGAAGTTTGGAAGCACGGCGGCGGTGGGCAGGTGTCCCTGCGAAGCGCTCTTCGGTGTCCCGGGTCCCCCCGGCCGAACCGTGGCCAGGCTCACCTGGCGGCGGCGGCGGGAACTCCCCGGCCCGGCCGGGAGCCGCCTCGGCATCCCGCTGCCCTCACAAACCCACGGGCTCCCGGCGAGCTCCCCCGCTGCTCCCGGCCCGCCGGAGCGGGAGGGTTCTGGTTGTCCTCAGCCCGCTGCCCGCGTTGCCTGGGGGCTGTAGCCCCGTGTGGGAGGCTGTGCCTGGCTTTTTTTTTAAAAAATCCCCTCACACTCCCACATGGCTCCCCCACCTGTCCCACTCCCTCCCGCGCGAGATCCCCTCTGCAAAGCCAGGGAAATGCCCCGCCGTGCTTTGCATTTTAGGGTTGGGGATTTTCCCCCCGCTCACCCCTACCGTATTGGCTTTTTCTGTGCATTTTCACGGCCTTTTGGCAGGTGTTCGAACTTGCCCCGAGCTCTGTCCGGCCCGAAGTTGCGGTGCGTGCCCCGGAGCGGCGGGAGCGCGGCGGCGCTCGGCGGGGCTCCCCGGGGCGCCCGGCGGTAGGGAGGCCGGTGCGACCCGCCTCGCACACAGACCGGCCTCCTGGGGCATCCAGGTATTCCATAGCTGCCTGTGGGCAGCTTACCATATCCTCTCCAGAAAGCCTCCAGGTGCTCCCTCCATCCCTTTCTTGGAGTTTTTCTTTCCCGTGTCAGGCTGCACTGTGCTGGTTCTGAGCTCGTTGCTTTTTATTTATTTGATTTCTAAAAGAGCTGCTGTCATCCCTAATGTTGAATTCCGTTAAAGAGAATATGGACCCAGATTTTCTCTTTGGAAAACTAGAAGGTATTCTTGCCATGAGTGTAACTCGTTTTAGTTCCATCTATTGGATAATACAGTCTTGTGAATTGCTTCTCTGCTGAGAAATTGGCAACTGATACCTTGTCAGTCATGTTACATTTACGGATAACTTTGTGTGAAGTCCTGTTTTCTTAATACTGTCGGACCCGGAACAAGAAAGGAGTTTCTTTGTGTGTGGTGTTCTTGGTCTCTTGAGTTGGTTCTTAACCACCAAATATGCTTGTAGCTGTTCCTCAGCATCCCTTGGTGATAGCTTCCCTTGTTTATCAGCTCTGTCCTGCCTGCTTTTGTGGTACTTGCAGCCCTATCTGCTCACATAGATGAGCTCTGTTAAGGTAATGTCTGTCAGAGCTTCTCTGCCTGGTACTGCAAGTTTAGCTGGCCTTGTATGTAGGATGAGTGTGGTGGGTTTCCTTCTAAAATTCAGCTCAGTCCTCTCCAGAGAGTATTTTTTGCACAAAACATTCCCTTGATCAGCAAGTCATCTGTTGTTTATTATATAGTTTGGTGTGTGGGGAGGTTAATTCTTTTTAATGAATATGGGATCCAGCCCAAACATGCTTTGCTGTATTTGTGTCTGCTTCTAAATGGTAACGAATTGATCTCTCTTTCCAGTGAAACTGGTTGTTAGTGACACAGCTATGGTTTAGACTTGGAGAGCTACAGGTACAGTGCTTTGGCCTTCCCATCTGAAAATGTATTATCCTTGCTTTCTCCTCAGAATTATACCATCATCTCTGCTGCCTCACTTGCCCTTGTGACTGTTGGGTGCTGCTGTCAGATCAAGTACCTGGAGGATGAGGAATGCTCCTTTCAGGACCACACAGAGAACATTTACTTTATTTGACTTCTCTACGTGTAACACGGAACCTGTGGCAAAAAAGGGGAAAAAATTATTTTCCCAGCCTTCCATTTACCTGCCTTCACTGCAGGACCTTTTATTTTTTTATCCTGCAGTCTTCTCATTTCCCAAGTTGTCTCTCTCTCTCTTCTGCTTGTACACAGAAAAGACCCAGGTCTGCCAATGAGTCTCCCTTCATTTATATCAGCACCTCCTCTTGTGGTGGGCAGAAAAACTTTGTGTGTGTTATTCCTGTTAATTCAGGCAGGATCAATCACAGAAATTATTTTCTGACTTTCATGCTTTTCCAATGTCTTCTTTCCAATAGAAAGGGAGGAGTGCACAAGACCTGTGGAGGTCACACAGGTGATTCCTTTTCCTCCCAAGAGCAGGCTGGTGTTTCTGGTGGTGCTGGCACACAGCTGTCTGTGGTGGGTGCTGCCAGGCAGCCTAGCCCAGCATTGCTCTGGCTTCCTCACCTGAGTCTCCAGTACTGCAGTTGAGTCTGCCTTTCTCGCTCAGTCTGTGCATGTGTGGAGGACTGTATGGTGCCTTCTGCTTTGCTGCAGCCTCCTGCAGTGGTGAGCACCATTACTGGCTTCTCAAATTTCAGTCTTGTTTTCTGTAGAAGAAAGAGACTCTGGTTCTTTCAGTGTGTCCTGACTGGTTGTATTTCCAGGCTCTCTGATCCAGTTTCTCTTCATGTGTCTGTGCCCACTTAAAGTGCAGAGCACTTAGGGAACAGAACACTCCTTACATGCCATGTACCTATCTCAGTGCACTGAATAGTTCCAGTTTTTAAAGTTAGCCCCAAGACAAACCAAACAAGGCTTGTACCATATGGACCCATGTTAGATCCTCCCTTGCTTTCGCAGCCTTGTTCCTTTTCCTGTCCTAGACCATCAGCTCCTAGTGGAGCTAGGCAGGTGTTCACTGCTGCGAACATCATCCTAAAGGGATAGTTGAGCTAAGATTAATAAGTCATCTATTTCTATTAGTGAACCAAGGTGACGATGCCGTTAATAGAGTTGTCTCTCCAAGAGGGCCTCTCTGGGCTGTTGTCTAATGCCTGTATGGGAAGTCTGTCACACTCTGCTCCTGACAAACTATAGCTGTGACAAGTCTTCTTAACTTCCTTAGGTCTGAGTTCCTCCACTTGTGGGGCAGTGTTGGGATCTGTCAAGAAGCATGACTGGAGAGGGCAATGGCTGCAGACCTGCCGTGAAAGGCTCAGGTGTCTGGTATATTTTGTGAGGGGATACAGGTGGTCTGTGGAAACAGAGATGGCGCTGTGAGACTTGTGGTGATGGGCACAAGCTCCTGTGCATGGTCCTGTGGCTGCAGATTGTATGCAGGCTCTTAGCCCATTGTGAAGACAACCTGCTGCTCCTCTTACATGATTTCCAAAGCTGTTAAAACTAAGGTGCTTTCTTTTTATTATATTTCTAATTATTTTTTTAATTTCCTGTGGGCTAATGGCTGTGACCCAGAGGCTGTGATGGATTTAAATCTGGCAGGTTACGATGTGAAAGTTTGGCAGTTCCTCAGCCCTGCAGCTCATGCCCTGAGGTTAGTGCAGACTGTCGATGGTTGTTCTGCTAGACTGGGAGTGGAAAGCCTGGCACATGCTCCTCTCTGTTGCATTAGTGGAGGATGTAATAATCTGTTGCAGCAAGGCAGGAGGGACAGCACAGGGCAGTAACTTCCTAAATCACTGCAACCACTGAGCTAACTGGTATGTGCCCAGTTACTAGGGCTCAGCCGACAGGCCATAACTCCACTGCTGCTCAAGCTCTTAACTCCACCTATCCAGGATTTTCTTTTCTTAATGTGGCTGCTTTCCTGCCTTTTTGTAAGGCAGAAAGAAACAAGAAGATTCCTGAATGGCTGATCAAGGGGCAGCTGAGGCAGGGCTGCACTGTCAGGTTGAGTTGCCAGGGAAGGTGGTAGTGCTGACTCTGTGAGGTGGATTTTGATGAGTGTGGCACCAGGTCACTGGAGCTTTTCAAAGGGAACAGTACAAAGGTTCCTGCCCAGATCTGCTTGGTAATAGATGGAAAAATGTCGTAAGCCTGACATGTGCTTTGGATGGACCTGCTGCTCGGTGGATCTAGCTAAGGACACCCAGGCCAGTGTGCAGGTCTGAGTGAGGCTGTGTAACAGGCAAGCAGCAGGAGGAACCATGGATGCCTTCTAAACAAAACAAGCATGTCCTTCTGAGACTCCTCAGACAAAGTGGAACCAAAGGAATTAAATAGACTGTAATTTGTTCTGGTAGTTATTTTGGTGCAAGCTAGTACAAACTTTAATTTGAAGTGAACAGCAGAATCTGTGAAGTTCAAAGTGACCTCTGGGGATATCATCCAGCTTCTGTCAACAAGGGGAGGTGGGAGGTGTAAATAAGAGGGAGAGCTGGGCACTGAGTAACTTGTCCTCTGGATGTGTACAGGCTCAATGTCCTCTTTCTTCCAGCTCAAACCTGCCATGAGGCTCTTTTCCACTTGCCAAGTGAGGAGAACAAGCTGCAGTTTAGTCTCACCATCTTGGTTCCTGGGTACTTTGGCTCGTAGCATGGTACTCCCTGCCTTTTGTGAGCTGGAGTTGCAGTGCAATAGCTCATCGGCCAAGGAGGGGTCCATTGAGGGTGTTCTGTGTTGGAGTCCAGTTTCTCTCTGCTCTGGGCAGTTCATCCTGGTGTGACATGTCCTGACTACAGGCTGACCAAGTCCTGACATGGGCCAACCTACATGTCTTGACTCCCAGGCCAAATGCAGTGTTTCTCTGTGCAGGTTTTTCCATTAGGAAAGTGGCAGAGCTGTCTGCCCAACCATGTGTTCCCGATGCACAGGCCAAAGGGGACTTGGGCTCCTGCTGCCTCTGTGTGTCTCAAGAGTCCTTCAGGAGGGTTTGTGTTGCTGAGGAGAGCTGGACCAAGGAGGAGTAGCCTATAGAAACAAATGAGCCTTGCAAGCAAGCTCAGCTTCTTTCTGTGAGATTTTGATTTCTCCATGGCTTTTGCTCTGGGCTGTTGCTTGCAGTGCTCTGAGTGGGCAGAGCCTGGCCTGGAGAGGCTGCAAAATGGAGCAGGGCTCTGGCAGGGAGATAGTGCCTAGAAAGTGAATTAGTCCCCATAGATTTTTGTGGAATTCTCCGGCTGTGAGCTCAAAAGGGGAAGAACTGAGACAAGAGGTGTGAGTGGGCATCAGCTGAGCAGCAATACCGTATCTCCTGTTTCTTTATCACTAGAAAAGTTATTATAGAAGCAGTTTGGCAATGATAGCTTGTCTTTTCCTGCAAGGCACTGCTCCTTCAAGTGTGGATGCTGCTTGTCCATCACAGGATATTGCTGTGTATCCTTGTTCCTGCTCCACCTGCTGATCCACCAGCTTCTAAATGCCCCATGCATTTAGAGTTCTCACACCGAGTGCTGTCCCAAGAGCTATAAATTGTGCTTCATTGTTGTTCTATTCCTCGAAGCTCTGCCTCTGTATAGGCACAGTGCCTTTTGTTCTAGAGACAGCACATTTCATTCTGGCCCTGGCGCAAACATCTGAAGTCAGGTGCAGACATTTCTGTGGGCAGCTGAGGAATTTGCTATTAGGAACTGAAAGCCTTGAGGGGGTAATCAAATGAGAAAGGGGAGAGAGCATCTGCAAAGTCTGGGTCATTTGAATGTGGCTCGGGTTTTGAGTGGGGTGCAGATGCTGTTTTCCCTATTGGATACATGGATTCATCATGTTAGCAGGGCAACTAGAAAGCTCTTTGCAGGCTGTGCTGTGGATCCAGCCTACTCCCTGACAAAGGCTCTCCTGCAATCTTGCAAGTGGTCCTGTTTAGTTTGGCAATGGTGGGAGCGCTGGCAGAGTGTATGCCAGCCTGCTCTTTGCTTGGGAATCATAGAGTCCTGTGAAGAAATCTCATTTGCATCATACAGATTTTTCTATAATGCTTTGAAGCCTCTGGGCTTGTATGGAAAGTGGCAGTGCTGCTTTGGTGGAAGTACCAGTCCTCTGGAGTGGGGTCTGAGTTGTAGAAGAGGGTGGGAGCCATAGGCTTACCCAAGGGCAGTCACTGTGGTGGTGGCAGTGCTGAAAGCTAAGTTCTGGTCTCCTGACATTAGAAGGTATATGGCCTTCCAGAAAAAAAAGCTTCCTTTCTTTGTTACCAATGCTTATAGGAGTGCTTTGAGAGAAGAGTCTGGGGTATGACCCAGTCTGTGGACTCCTAATGCTGAGCTGATAGAAACTTTTATAGAGGAACGAGAGAGCTCTCACTGGCAACCATTCCCCTTCTATTTTTTCCGTGGTACATTGCAGGAAGGGTTAAATACTCAAGGAGGAAATTGACTCTTTTTGGGTGGTCTGGGAAAGAATGAGAGACCAGACTCTTCAGTCTTTAATTTACCTGCTTTGGGCAGGTGACAGCAGTTACAGAACGGAAAACAGGTGGGTGAATACTACTGGAGTCACCCTTCAGTGATGCAGCTGTTTGCCATTGGGGAGGCGTTTTGCAGTGAGGTAGAGCTGTAGCAGAAGCTTCCTCCTCAAAGGGAAGGTTTAATGTGACTTTTATTATAATCCTGGGTGAGCACAGTCTAATGGCTCTGACTTAAAGAAATAATAACCACCAACCATTTTATTGCACCTGAGATTCCCGAGGAGGGAAGTCAGTGGCCTGGGGAATTGGTGAGCAAACCTTATGATCACTGCAACTTAAGATGTGGGTCTGAATTCCTTCCAGTGTTTACCTGTCTTCTTGGGATCTGACTTGATCTTTGACACTTCTTGGAGTGTGTTGGATCTGCTTGTCCTGCATGAGATGTAACCCTCTGTGCTATACCTACACCTTGGGATTTAGCAGTGGACAGGACAGAGGATGGGCCAATTTAGGATAGAGGACATTTTCCCCCGCCCCCCTTAAAAAAGCCTGGTAGAGTGGGGAAGAGGTGCTTGCAGTTGTCATGGATACTTCTCCAGTGCTTTTATTGAACTTTGTAATCTGGGTGTAGTTCACAGGTGTCTGCTCTTGACCACTGCCTGCAGAGGTGGGATCAAGGAATATTGCTTGTTCTTCAGCTGTTCTGTAGCATAAGATTAGCAAGTCACAGAGTCCCAGACAAAGGCATTTAGAAACTGTGCTGTTAGTCTTCCAGGATTTAAAAGTCCACAAAGCTGAGGATTTTGGTTGGAAGCACTTTGCATTTGTGTAATTACATTATACCTTTGTAGTTGTGCTTGGAGATTTTATTCTCTCCCTGCTCTAACCTGTGTAGTGTGCCTACCCTTGCTGATGGTTAACACAAGAAGTTGCTGCATTTACTGGTAACCCACCTCTTTCTTGCTGCTAAAATTGTGCCAGTGGGTGTCTGCCAGGTGAGTGGCCTCTGGCCCAGTCTGGGGAGGAGCTGTGTGGCTGTAGATACCCACTGCAACATGCACAGGCTCACACATTAGGCCTTGGGAAATGGACGGTGCCATGTGCCTGAAAACGCTGATACATTATAATCTACTTTCCCTGATACTTTAATTGCCTTCTTTTTTTCCCATGGCCTTTGCTGCAGAGACCTTTGCGCTCTCTGCCTACTTCATTCTCTGTTTCCTACAGATTCGTTTCAGGCGTTGCCTGGTTTCCCTTTTGCTGAAGCTCTCTCCACACTCTGCTTGGAGGATTACTCAGATCCTTCTCTGTTTCCTTCCACCACCTGCAGGTGTTCTGCAATGCCTTCTCCCCCAGGCTATACCTGGGGTACCACATCTCTTCTCCCATCCTGGCAGTAACTCCCGGCGGTCAGTAGGTTCTTCTACCCTTGCATACCCAAGAGCAGCCCTGTTGTGAATCCACCTGTTGTGCTGCTTGATCAGCCAGTTCTGTGCAACAGGCTGCTTGCTGTAATGAATGGGATGCTCTGCCCAGCTCCCCTTCCCTTCGAGAAACAGGAGGGGAATGTAGGGCTGACCTCTATGACTTAAGAGTACAGACGTGTCTGTGCTGAGGAGGTGATGATGGAACTGGGGGACACTGACCTGACAGGGCAGTCTGTATGCTGATGTGGAGATGGGCAGGCTTGGAAGAAAGAAGATGCCTCTGACAATGAATGACTCTGTCATCCTGGATCACAAGTATTGCAGGTATTAAGCTGCAACAAAACCACTTTCAACTAGTGCTGAAATGTAATTTCAGTAGTCAAAAGAGATAGATGACTAAGCAGAAACTGGCTGTTGTTTTGATTCAGCTACTAGGTCTTCTGGGTTTGTTTGGTTTTTGTTTTTTTTCCTCCTTTGTTGCAGCTGAGCTTCCAGAAATGCTGATCTCCAGTCGTACTTTGATGTTCAGACTCATTCTAGCACTTCCTGAACAGGAAGGTTCCCTGTCAATAGAAACTGCTTAAATGTGCAAGGAAGTCCTTGATTAAATAACTCTCAGTGATTGATTACTCTTTCTTGGCTAGTTTGTGTCAGCCCAGCTTGCAATGGAGAGAAATCTCTGTATGTTGAGAAGGAAGCCCACAGGAAATCCCAGCAACTGGTAAATCCTGGTTTCTCAAGCCTCTGCTTTGAGTGGTACAGATTGTCAGAGACCCACAGCTGCTGCTGGCCCGTGAATCATCTCAACTTTAGACCTGAATGGAAATTCACATCCTCTTAAGTAATTTTGTGTTCACATAAATGTCAGCACTCAAGTAAAAAGCATCTATGTAACTTCTCCATCCACAAACCCCAAAGCTGTTCACAGTGTTATGAGACAGAAGTTTAAGTCTGCTGAGTGCTTTATCTCCTCCTATTGAGAGCTACTGTTGGAGTACAGTTGAGTCCCTCTTCCTTCTTATTAGAAGAGGCTGATTGATGCAGTACTGGGTGCTGAGAAGTACCTTTGTCCACTTTTCATGTCATAGCTGTGGGTGTTGCTGGTCTCATACTCCTCATCAGTGTGACTGAACCCAGCATTGTCTGCAAATAGCATTGCCTAATCAGCAGCATTTCCATTTGCTCAGAACTTTGGCAAAATTGACTGGTTTGTTTGGCATTTTACATGCTGCATTTCAGGTGGGACTTGCTGGGGGTTGTTCATTTCAAAGGGCAGACTTTGAAAGAGAGAGATGTAATTACAAACTGTGCCCTTCTTCCGCTCACAGTGCCTGTACCTGACAGAAGGGCTTGTTCCTGCTCCAGGGACAGACATCTGCTATGGAAGTGGAGGATTGTCCACACTGCTGTGTGTGTTTGGCAGGATGCTGTGTGATGAAGGTATTGGTTCAGTAAGGCATTGGTTTTGCTTTGAAATTCCTCCGATATAAAAATCCTTAAACACATTAGACTTGCAAAATCAAAACTCACAGAACTGCCAGGGTTAGGTCTGCTTTGGAGCTTGTGGTGTAGTTCCTTGTGCATGAAGACAAAGTCAAATGATGTGGCATGGAACTTTGACTTTAACAGCTATCCTGTGCAATGACTCTAACCCAAGACTGCATCAAATACAAGTAACAAAGGGGACTTGTGGCTGCATTATCCATGTCTGTGTTGCAGAAATTGGGTAGTGGGTAGCAAACAAAGCAGCTGCTGCAGGAGAAGCTTCTACAGCTGCGTGGCAGGGGTGTTTGAGCTGGAGTCAAGAGGGCCCAGTCTGAGAAACATCCATTGGTAAATGATTCTTGCAGGCAGTGGGGCAACCCAGTATAATGATCTACAAGTTCAATGGCCTTGAAAAATGGATGGAAATCTTGCACCTGCATTTCCCTCAGTGAGTACCTTGGATCTAAGTAGATCTATTCCTTGGGTCACTTATTGTCAGTAGCTCAAACTAGACGTGGGCAGGGGAGTGATAAAACAGCAAGGGTCTGGTCATCATGTGTGGGGCCTACCAGTAGGGCTCCAGAATGCATCTGGCCTTGGATGTGTTTGATACTCCAGAAGTCTAGTTCAGCCTTCTGTGATCACCAGATCTTGTACCCTGCCATTGCCCAGATGCTTCTTTGTCGGTTTGTTTGCCTGTGTGTTTCCAACAAAGGTAAGGAACAGATCTTTAGATAAAAGTGAGTTTTGAGAAGTCTTGGCCACTGGGCCAAGAGCTGTCTGTTATTTGCACAGTGTGATTTCTGGTGCAGTCTGTTTTTTGTGGTTCTATTGCAGTTGCTCACATCAGAGACTCATAGACCATTTTTTTGTCCATGCTGGTACTGCTGACCCAAGCAGGCAGAGGTGCTCTGGCTCTTGGGGCTGACCCTTTGAGGGGGCAGGGGTGGCCTGTTGGGCTGATTTTGCCCTGGAAGAGGAGCCTGTTGTTTGCTGTGCTGTTGATGTTGGAAGAGTGTTTTGCTCAGTGAGGCTCTGAGCTGCAGCTGGTGCCTGTATTGAGCTGCTGATGTGTTGTGCAGTTGACCGCTGCCTGGATTTAATCTCTAACCTTTGATTGTTCTTGAAAGCATGTTCTAGGGATTTCATTCCCACCCACACTGCTCCTGTGACCCCTTCCATTTCCTGGGTGTCTAAGTACAGAACAGAGAAGATTCATTAACCTGGTAAGTAACCTCTTTTTATGAGGGAAGTGATTTTCTGTCACGCTCTGTTAGATCCTATTGATTTCTGGTTTTCCCCTCGTTGGCCTCTTTTGCCATATATTCTCCTCTTTGTCATGCTTCAGTAGGAAGGTGATATGTGATATGCTGGGCTGGGTTTTTTTTTTGCTGTTTCCTGGGCAAAGAGCTGGGATCTCCTAAGGCCATCGCTCAAGTGCCCATGTCTCTGCCTTTTCTTGGAAAGCTTTGTTGTCAAGGCAAACTGCTGGTTGTTAATAGGATGTTGACATGAGGAGTAAAACCTCCTGGCTGCCCTCCTTTGTTTTGATGTTGAAAAGAGCATTTTCTATCTTTTGCTCTCTTTGCCCATTGTATAATCCGTCAGCTCGTGGCAGAGGTGTGACGCATTTGCCATGGGGTTTGCAAGCATGCATGAAATGGAGACCCTCAAACCATCATGGGTGTCTGTCCTCCTGGGTCATGGCAGTGGCTGGATCCCCATGCTTTGGTGGTGAAATGGAAGGGGCTGCCAGGTTTGGGCTTGTCCCACAGGCTCGTCACAGAGGTAGATTGTGGCAAGTGTGTGGGGAAGAGGCATCTCCTTGGATCTAAGTGGGAGGGCATGGGGGTGTCCCCTGTTTCAGAAGGAACAGGATATTCAGTGAAAAATTCCACAGAGGGAATGGGGAAAGTATTTTCTTCTCAACCAGTTCCCTCCTACTGTGCACATTGTGTATTGCTCCCTCTGGACAGCCATCTCTATCTTATTGCAGCTATTGCAAAGCTAGAATATTACAAATATTACAGTGCTAAATACATGCACTCTCAGCAAGATACCTTGGTTTTGAGAAGGCTGTTGTTGTTTTCTAATGTATTTGACTTTTAGACAGAGACTTTCTGTGATTCAAGGCAGATATTTCAGTGCTTGAAGAAACAGTTTTCTTTCCAAAAGTACACTTTCATCTTTTGTGTTAATTTCTTAACTTCCATAGTTCTTGCTAAATTCCTCTTCATGTATAAATGTTCTATACTAGTCCTGTGTTGAACTATTGCAATTGAAGCATCAAAGGCTTAAAATCTAAGGGAGCATTGTTGTTTCTCTTAGAGTTTTGCATTGTTACAGGAAGGTGTATTCTGAAGCCATGGTTGGACTTTGCACTGCCTGTCCTAGTGTTGCTCATGTTCAGCCAGTCACAATGATCAACTTTGCCCAAACAGAGGAACAGAGCTCTCTGTGTCGGGGGTTGTCATCTAGATTGTCCTAAAGAAAGGTGCATGAAGAATAGGTCCTATTTATTTACAAATCTTAGTCTGCACCTTCCCTAAAACAGGCAATTAAACCCCAAAGGGTCAGTGCAGGGGTGTGAGTTCTGTTTACAGACCAAGTAGACTGATCCATCGTGGTGGAGAGTGGGCTCCCAGCTCTCAGCAATACAGAGCCTGAGTCTTTGGTGCCAGTCTGTTGGAAGCCTTGCTTTCATGGTTCACTGCATTATGTGGGGAAAGAGGAAGATGCTGTTTGGAAGGTTTTGTAGGGAAACAGGGTGGATACTTTGGTGAGTTGAATACACTAGAAATCTGCTGAAGACCTTACTGGATCATAGTCTTTACTTCTAGTTGTAAGCAGTTGTGAGGAAAAAAACCCAACAAACTAAAATATCTTAAAATGCCTTCCACCAGGTATTTAATGTTTTCCTCTTACTGCTTTCAAGGCTTTGAACTTTGAGTCTGTGGTGGTTGTTCTTTTGGGTTTACTTTTCAAAGTTTCTTCATGTCCTTCATTAACCCCAAAGACTCCTGACATACCTTGAAAGGGGCATTGTAATATGAACATGTTAATGGAAGTTGGAGTAGAGAGGCTGGAAGGTCTCATAGCAAAACATGGAAGGGTGATAACATTGCTGTCAGTGGAGGGTGGCACCATCAAAGGATATACTGGGTGTGGGGTTGGCTAGGGAGGCTTGGGACTCTTTAAAACACACTTTGGAGTAATGTTTTCTATCTGGTGAGTGCAGGACTGGAGCTTGGTGGCTCTTCCTGCAGACTGTTTTCATAATGCAAAAGCGCTCTTTCAGTTGATGTGAAGGCTCAAAGGATTGTGTTCAGGGGCATGCAGGTCTTCCTTCCCGTGTGAGGAGTGGACCTCTCTTCTGCTCTGTGGTGCTGCTGTGTGATGCCAGCATCTTCTGTTTCCTCAAGGGCTGGTCTGAGGATGCCGTTGTCCTCTGGGGAGGGAAACTGTAATGAGCCATGTTCTGAATGGATTGGAGGTGAGGGACGGGGTTGTGCCTCTTCTCTCCTCCTTTTGCTGGTGTGGAGGCAGAGAGGGTGAGTGATACAGCAGAAGTTCCTGTGCATCCTGGGGCTCTTGTTACTCATTGTCAAAAACTGCAGCAAGCTCTGTTACGTTGTCACAAGCCAAGGTCTTGGCCTTGTCTCCATCCCCCTGCCTTGCCCTGAATTTTGCTAACATGCATGAATACAGAGTCCTGAAATTGAGGTTCATGGTTCCAAAGTTCATGGTCTTGAGAATAAACAAAAAACTATTGTGGTGGCTGAGAGCTGCATACCCCATTAACACAGAATCATGAATATTTATTATGCTGGATTACAAAAGAACATAGAGACCATATTGTATTTCCTATAACTTTATTTCCATGGCATCTTTTCTTGGTGGGTCACTTTAATGTAAGCTTTGCTTATTTAGTTGCACACTTTAAGCCGATTAACTTTTTACTAATAAAATGTGTGTTGCCTCCCTTTGTCCCAGCTACCGTTTGTTTGTACCTACACTCCTGTGACAAAGAGTCCCAGAGAACTGCTTTAAGCTCTGGGTAAATCCCACTGCTGGAGGCTTTGGCCCAGCTGAATGTGTCTGGGCTGATTTCAGCCTTTCATTTTCCCTTTCCCTCTCTTGCTGCCTGAAAGTTGGACCCTCAAAGCAAGGTCTTTGCCTCGAACACCTTTCCACCTTTACACTCTTGAAACCAGTTGTGGTGCTCTGGGCTGACAGAAATTACTCAGCTTGTTTGCTCTCTGAGCTGGGCTAGAATAAAACTGTAAGTCAGGGGAATTGGAGTTTTCCAACTATGAAGACTGGTCTGTGGCTCTGCATCTTCATCAGTTTCCCAGCTGGTAACCATATTATTCTTTCCTGCTTACAAAATTTGCCCTGTCATTCAGTGTCCAACGTACTGAATGTTTTACTGTGACTTCTCTCTAAGAGAAGTATCATCCCAGAGAGATGATTACATTCTGCCATTTTTCTAAAGACCGTTTATGAGAACTATCCTTTCTCACCAAAGGCAATTCAGACCAGAATTTTAAAGTTAGTTGGGAGCCAAAAGGCATGGATAAGCACTTGAAAAATACTTTCTAAAGGCCTTTTATAAATCTGTTCTTTTATATTTGGAGCTTTACTAAAGCTAAAATGATCCCTTAGAAATGTACTGTTAATACTTAAGAATGACTAATCTGCTGCAAAACAAACTCAGTAACCTGTTTTCATTGGGGCAGCAGGAAATGCCAAAGGAGGTGCAGAAAAGCAGGGTAAAACAGAGGGGTACATCCAAAAAGTCGCGCTGACTGCAGTAGACTCCACAATCCTCTATCCAGGGATGGCTCAGTGTCTTTAATGGTCTTGGATAGCTTTGTCTTTCATCTGCCTTCTTTTTGAACCTGTGTAAACTTTTAGCATCTGTAGCCTGCTGGAATAAGAAGTGCCAGAGCTTAACTGTGGTATCCGTGTGCTCTTTTCATACTCACCTGTGAGTCAGAGCATCTGGTGTCTCAGAGGTTTAGTTAGTGTTGCCTACCTGTTTCCATTCTTGTTTCCTTTTGCAGCAAAGCTTCCCACATGTTGGCTCTTGTCTTGGGGAGATTCAGAGGAACTCAGCTGTTTTTAATATAAAATGCTCATCCTTTGCTATTGAAGGAAAGTAATTTCTTTAAGAACTCTGAGATCACACTGGCTGTGGAAAAGGAGGGGAAACATTGAGGGCAGTAGCAGGCAGCCATGCTCCACATCTTGTGACGATTGCTTAGTGCTTCTCTGCAGCACTCTGGAGCAGATCATATGGGCTTATAACTGGCTTTCAGCTGGTTGGGGATTCTGCTTAGGAGCTAGGGGTGGCCCAGGAAGAGCAGTTCTAAAGATCAATGAATAGGGGCACTTCCTAGCTTGTGAACGTTCACAACCTGTCTTCATTCTGTTGGCACCTGGAAAGCATGAAGTGGCAGTGCAACTCCTTTGGGTAGCTTGTACTCAGTATTCCCTGCTGATGGCAGAAGCATGTGTACTTAGTGTAGTGCATTGGTTTTCCTCTTCAGAGGAATATTTTGGGGTTTATTTATTGTTTCAGATTTGTCAAGTTCCTTGGGCTTTCTTCCCCAAGCTTTCCCAATGGCTGCTCATCCTCTGTTTAGGACTAGTGGAGCAGATGAGGTTTCACATGAGTCATGACTGATTTTCAGCATCGTTTTTTCCGGCAGGGCTGGTGATCCTGCCTGCTGCTGATGTTCAGGGTTGCTCATGGTAAGGCCTGGCTTAAAGCTGTGTGAAAGGAACTAGATTCTCGTTTGCAGTTCTTTGGGCTGGAGTTTTCCCTAACTAGTCTGCCTGTGGCTGGGAAGTGTTTTTAGAGCCTGAGCCAAATAAAGGGCTTCATTGTCTCAGGGCAAGGCTAACACAGAGACTGTACTGGCACTGCTAAATCCTGGCAACTGCCTCAAAGCAGCTCTGGTCCCTCTCTCCTTTGCTCCCTGCTTTTGTCAAATTGTGATCTCCCACTTCAAAGACAGGCACACTCCTGACACAAAACTCTTTGCTATCCAGAGGGCACAGACAGCTTGACAGGGGAAGAACTTGTCTGTGTAATGATATCTTATTAAAGCTGAGAAATGTCAAAATTGAAGTTTGTTTTTACGCTTCCAACCCTATCCTGCTGCTGTGTTGTGATAGTCACTAATTTTGCAATTGGATGACACTGCTTCAGGAATAGATCCAGCGGTGGGGCAGAGGGGACTGATGAAGATAGAGATCCCCTTTCCCCTTTCCCCTTTCCCCCGTCCCCTTCCCCTTCCCCTCTTCNTCCCCTTCCCCTCTTCCCCTTCCCCTTCCTCTTCCTCTTCCCGTGTAGAGCCAGGGAAGTACACACAGAGCAAGGATTAAAAAAAAAAAATCCTAGTTAGCTTTGTGCTTTACTAGATGTTTGGCATAGGAGCATATGGATCACTTGTAAAAGTGCCAAGTACTTGCTGTCACAAAGTGGGGAGCAGAGCTTTGAAAAGACTAGGCTACTGCACAAGGGGCACCTGAGATGTTTCAGAGGGGTATGGTCAGCAGAAACACTTATGATTTATATTTATATATTTATATAGTTGAATATGTATAATGTAATCTTATAAATGTTTGTGAAGGCCTGGGGTGACTATCTCTGACTGATGCTTTGTATTCAGGACAAAGCTGGAAAGGGAGGGATGGGCATACTGAGGTGGAAGTCCACCCACTGCCTAAGGGTGCACCAACTGCTCTCTGAGCCAGCCATGTCCACTGATGCTGCAGTCATGGCCACTTTTTTTCTGATTTAAAGCTGGGCTGCTGCTGAGGAAGAGTCTCCCCTTCCATCCTCCTTCTTCCAGTATCAGTGAGCTGTGGGAACTTAACACAAAGAGAGACTGATCTGGTTTTTACTCAGAACCAAGTGGTTTTTTACTTTCCAGTCCTCTGAATGCTTGTGGTAGCACAGAAAAGGCCGTAGGAACAAGTGATTGGAAAAGAAGAATGGAATTAAAGAGATAAACCCAGCTGCCTCTGGGAGTGTAAACCAACAGTTCTGCAAGCTGCATACCATATACAGTGAGATGGTATTTCTGTTGTGCATGTGCTTGGTCTCATCCTGCTCTCTTGTCTGGACAGTTGTGGCTGTAGTGAACCTACCCTAAGAGACCCTCCAGTTTCCATGAAGTTGTAGGAGATTTCATGTATTGACAATCAAATGTGGCTGGAAAGCATTAAGGATGAGTTAGCAGTTAATGGAGGTGTGGAAAGTAGCTGATATTTACGTATGCATGAAGCATAAGCCTTGTTGAATGTCCTCTTCTGCTGTATGCCTGGGGAAGCAGAGCTCAGACTGGTCTCTCTGGCCATCCCTGGGAGGTGAAGGATTAATGATGCCTCCTTCAAACTGCTGAACACTGTATTTTTATGCTGGCACTTCACATCTGCTGAGGTATGATACAGTGCTAAATGCCATGAAGGGCCTTTAAATGGCAAACAGCTTCCACCCGAGATCCTCCTGACTCCGGAGCCTTTGTTTCCGGTCTGGACCTGCAATCTACTAGCAATTACATTTCGTATGAATTCCACCACCTTGCCTTTTGTGATGGCAGCATGTTGATTTTAATACTATTCCCAGTCTCCAGTGTACTAATTTCTGTTCATGAGAAGACTTGTATGTTCTGCAGTGATACCCCCAAAAGCAAAGAAGACTGTGATGGAGAGCCTGGATATGTTCCTAACACTTTCTGATGCCGGTCTTCATTACTGTAGCCTCACATGTGCTCCAGGCTTCCTGCGGAGTTTAGGGCATGTAATAACTCCTGTAATTTGGACCCATGGGAAGAGGCTGAACTGGAGAGGACCCTGCACTAATGGTGGAGGAAGCAGAGGTGGCTGCTGTTAGTATGCTGAAATACACAGCATTTTCATTCATTCCAGCTGTTTAATGGGATTACACAAGGAGTGGCTTCTGCCTGCAGACATTTAGTGTGTATGGAAATCTGCAGCTGTCTGAGTCGGTTATGTGCAAATCCCACATCTCCCCTTCATGCATAGGAATTTCTGAATGACAGTAACCATGTGAATCAATTGCATGAGTGATTTTTCACATGCTTCACCCAATATCAGATTTGAGGGATATTTTTTGTTAACTGTGTTTGTGGTTCCCAACACCTTCCCCAAAGAGGGAAGAGATGCTGCGGGGTGGCCACTAGATGTAGGAGTAGGATAGCTTTGGTGAGTGTGGATCCCCTTGCCTTGGGCAGTGGGAGACAGCTCCCTCTGCAAGGCAGTACAGCTGGATGCTCTCATATTCTACTTGATCCAACTGCCCTTTCTGTGGTGTTTTTGCTGGTGAAGTGTCAAGGACTAGACACCCTCCATCCTAAAGAAAGGGAGAGGAGCTCCAGCACCTTGGTGCTGGCCAGCAGTGCATGGTCTGTCTAGTGGTGGAGCACTGGAGTGGAGATCTGGGACATCCAGCTCTATCCTGGGTTCTGTGACCATAAAATAATCACTTCACTTTTTCAGGACAGGCTGAGAAGCAGATCTTTGGATGGCTCTTTGAGGCATCTGTTTGGTGTCTGCTCCAGCAAACTCTGTCTGAAGAGACAGTGTTGATTTTACTGTGAAGGCCAGTTCCAGTAGGCACAGGCTCCACACTGTACTCCCCTGGGGTGCAAATACAATGTGCCATTGTATTTTCCATTGACAAAGAAAATACTGGGATCTGTGTACTTTCCCCTTCAAATTTTTAAATCCTTCTAATAGCCTCCCCTCCATTTCCAAATAGATAGTTATTGTCTGCTTCCCTCACTGGATCTACCTCTTGGAGAGCAGTAACCCTGAGTCAAGGCGTTACTGACAGTCCTTCCACCTGCACACTACAGACAATTAGTTTGGTTGTGGTCTAGCTGTAATATGGCAAGTGACCTCTTGCCAGGCTGGAACAGAGAAGAAAGCCACTGTGTGTACATTAGAAGTGAAATGTTAACTTCTGGTTGCACAGCAAAATATGGAAGCACGAAATTATAGCTTATATGAAGCCACAGATCTTTGTTTATGCTTTGAGCAATTCCAACAGTTACAGCCTGGTGTCCAGTGTCTGGAAATATCTGGATAAGGACTGAACAAAAAGCATGGCTGTCATATGAGCAAGTAACTTTTTCTGTAACAAGAAGCAGCATGTGGTTACACTGATAGAGGGTGATGAAACACTAGAAGAGGTTGCCGAGAGAGGTGGCAGATGCCCCATCCCTGAAAGCATTCAAGGTCAGGTTGGAGGGGGCTCTGAGCAACCAGATCTAGTTAAAAGTGTCCCTGTTCATTGCAGGTGGTTAGAACTAGACCTTTAAAGATTCTTTCCAACCCAGACCTTTCTATGAGTCTGTGATCTCGCCGTGTTGAAGTGTTTCTGATGAGTCTTTTCCAAAGTCTGCCCTCTGTGATCTGTAAAGTGTGTTGCTGCAGCAGCATGATCCCAGGAGGAGGCAGTGTTTGGTCAGCAGCACCTGACTGTAGAAGGGGCTGGGGAAGCCCAGGCAAACCTGGGAAAAAAGGAGCTGTTGCTCCAAGATGAAACTTTTCTCTGTGGAAGCCAGACAGTCTCCCCATTTATTTGCAAGTGGCATTTGGTCACAGCTCTTTGGCAACATATGGAAACTGTTTAAATTAGCCGTATGAGCCATGCGTGAAACAGATGCATGTTCTTGAGCAGGCTTTTATCATTGGTGTTTGAGCGAGTGAAGGGTGCAGCTGGCTCACTTGGGAAGTGAGAACATGTCCTCACCCAGATGTAGTTAAGTGCTTGAAGTGAAACAGAACTAGCATGTTAAAGAATGTATCAATAAAAACCAAATTCTTATGGGTACCTACTGCATAAATAATATGAGTGGACGTAATGACACTTAACCTTTCACTGCTTTCCTGGCTGCTCACTGCTGGTGCAGGATCAGTTGCATCAAAAGATGAGGTGCATGACTTCTTTGCTAGTGTCTTTCAGTTGTGTGCTGATCTATCAACAACCTGAAAGCTCTGAGGTCTGATCAGAGCACAATTCTACACCTGTCTGAGCAATCTTAGTGATAGAGCATAATGAGATCTTGTTGCAGAAGACAGGAAACTGTGGTTGCTGTGATTTTTGGGTGTAAATCTTGAGAGTAATTCTGTATGGGGAGAAATTGCACCCAAAACTGATGCTTCTGTAACTGGAGCTAGACAGCCTCTGAAGTCTGAAGCCTTGTGGAGCTCTGTACGCTGGGAGGACTGTGTTGCTACACAGTCCTAGATGCTCACTGTATGGGTGTGACAATAAAAATGCCCTTGGATATTGAGAACTTTGACTTTATGCATGCCAACTGCAATGGGATAGACCAAGGTGGGAGTCACTGAGAAATCAGTGATTGTTGTAGATGTTTGGGTGACTGAGTTTAACTGATCTGATACAGTAACACTGAAATACAAGAATGGAGCATTTATGGCAGTGATATTCAGAAAAGGGTGAGGAAGCAATGAACATTTTGGGGCATCAAAAAGAACCATCTGAAAGAAGGCCAGGGCAGGATGCAAACGTCTCCTGTAAGGGCAGCACTGTGATTTTGTGTGCTGCACAGGGATGTCTGCAGAGTGCAGTATTTATAGAGGGGTGTGCTGCTGCCAGATTTGTAATGCTTGCCATTGCAAAGCAGACTGGAAGAGTGCCTGCTGGAGCAGGCTGGCTCCATCCTCTGCCATGTGTCTACAGGCACAAATCCAGAGAGGTATTTGAGCAGGTTGCTGGTGAGCCTTATGAGCCACAGAAGGGGAAACAAGCGATCCTGTTTAGTCTGTATAAATGATGAGGCAATCACCAGTTTTTTTCAAGTTTCTTGTAGGATTTTAAAACAGACAGGGAATGACCAGAGGGACGTGTGGTATTTGGGGGAGGGTTCTAGACCCAAGTGTCTCACTGAACCAAGTGTCCTTTCAGCAACCTGTGCTCTGGACTGTGTTGTGCTGAGCTACCAGCACAGTATCCATCTGGGGCACCATTGTATTCTGCAGGATTGTCCCCTTCTGGGAAAGCCACCTCTTTGGATTACTTAATGCCAGAGGGCAGGTTTTGGTGACCAAGGGGAATTACTTGGTAAATACCTTTTTCTGGGCAAGTTGGTGGTACAGGGAGTTTCCCTGAGGTGCACAGTGTGGTGTGGGTGCCCTTTCTCAGACGCTGCTGGGCTGAGACCTTGCCCAGCCTTGTGGAACCAGCAGCCACCTGACGAGTATGAACAGCCCATGGCTGTAGCATCAAAGGCTTCAAATGTAAAACCAATGCATTTTCAAAATGAGCAGGTGAACCAAACAGCTGTTTGTGATGACAAATACTGATACTTTGACTGATGGATGAACCTGGGTGGAACATCTCTTGTGATGTGTTTTGATCTCTCGTTTGTTTTTGTTCATATGGTTCTTTGGACTGTTTTTGCCAGTGGTGAGACTCTCCTGGAAGCATTCTTGTCCCAGGTGTTACTCTAACAATGTTTTGTTTATTACAGGGAGTGGAGCACTTCATTTTGCAAGGTAATTTTTGACCCCTAAATATTTGTGGTGAGGCCAGTCCAGGATGGTGACTGGACAGCAGGGAAGGGCTGTGTTCCTTGCCAGGGTGAGTGATTTCCACTCCTGCTCAGGGTGCCACTGTAATTTTTAGTTTGTTTTTTATAGAAAGGAGTGAAGTAAGGTGATAAAATCTGCTGGTCCCTTTTTGCTTTGTGTTTGGTTGTTGGTTTGGGATTTTTTTGTTTGTTTTTTTCAGAGGGGAAATATCCTTTTTTTTTTTATTTTTAAAGCTTTGCCCCTTATTAACACAACGTAAATGCTGTTTAAGATTGCATCACAGCTCAGCATGTGCCTGGGACAGTGCTGATGCCAACTTGGGACACTTCTCTCCAAAATTGAAATTGCTTAGTGCTTTGCTGTGTTATGGTCACCTGTTTCCTCTGCTACCACCTCTTACTTTTCATTGATGCTGTGACTTTGCAGCTTGTGAGGGCTCCAGTCCTGTGGATTGCTGAGCCCTTCGTTCCCTGGAGTGAGCTGCAGTCCTTGCTGGTTTGCAGAGCAGGAATGTGGCATTTCCCTAGTTCCTGAAATCTCAGCAAGGATGGCTTTTTTTGTCTTTTCTGCTGGGACACCTATGCTGGGCTTAAGGCATGAACCCCCCTGTAATCTGGGGTACCTTTGATCACATCCCATGCCCCCATCATTCCATCAGTGCTGCAGCCATTCTGGCTTCTAATCTCATTCTGATCTCTTCATTGTGGTGTTTTTGGCAACCCAAATTCCCCACCCAGGCCTGAGAATTTAACATCAGCACATTTGCATGACTGATCAGATTTGTCTCGCTTCTGTGACGACATTGTTTCTATGGAAAATTAATGGATTCTCACGTTGTATTTTTAATGTCTGAAACCACCTCCCTGCCCACCCTCCCATCCCTGAGCTTTCAGAGTGAAAATCTGTAAACAGCTCAAACTAGCTATCCTCCGCAAATAGCTCCCATTTCTCTCCTGCCTGCTGTCCATTTCTTTTTTCTCTTCCAGCAGTGCTGTAACTCCTCTCCTGGTGTTGGTGGATAAAGAACAATGAGTAAAATGAGCCTATGTTTGCTTTCCTTGTCTGGCCCTTGAATAGATGTGATCTATCATGAACTGCTTCCTTTCATTCAGGACCATGTGGCTTTAAATTGTCAGCCTGCCTTGAAGTTTTGTCCAAGCAGGCCTGCTTTGCTACCTTCCTTTTTTGAGGATGCAGCTCATTTCATGGCTCTGCTTCTGTTCACTTTTGCCATGAGCCAATTTCTTTTGGGAGTTGGCAGGTGGCAGTGAACTTCCTGCCTATTTGGGGTTATCCATTCTCCTGTTTCAGTGCTTGGGGTAAGAACAGTGAAGTTTTGACACCTGTGTTTGTCTGGCCACCTGAAGGAAAAACCTCCCTTCCCAAATGATACCATTTGAGATGAAGTGTCCCCAGTGGGGGGACAGTGCTTAGCCATTGAACTATTCCAAAGGAAATTAGAAGAGTTTTAGTCTTAAAATTTCTTCTGTCATCTCTAAGGTTATGTTTCTCAGCTTAATTTTGAGGAATAAATCCAGGGCTATGGGAATTATCTGAGGAAAAGGTCTGACCTGGATGTGTCCTCCCAGAAGACTGGAACTGGTGGCCATAAGGCTCAGAAAGTATTGTGGGACAGCTGCTGAGGGGCATGGAATATTTTAGGTCAAGGTCTCGTAACTCATGGTAACAAAACCACTCGTGATGAACAAGAACCTGAATTCCTGGGACAGAAACTGCTGGCAGCCAGTCTCCGTGCCTCTCCTTGAGGTGACACTGGGGTAAGAAGGTGATCCCTTACCACTCTTAGTCTTAAATGGTTGACTGGTGAATGTCAGGGCCTGGGGTCCCCACAAGGCAAAGGAGAAGGTCCTTTGAAAAGAGCTTGTTCCATTGGTGCACAGCTGGGCTACGCTTGGTTTTCATTGCACTGGGGTGTGCTTGCTGCTAAAGATTCTGCTTTCAGCCCTACAAGCCCAAGGTGAGGTACTGTCTCTTGCTCAGAGTAGGTGAAGTTATTGAGTACCTCAACTGAGCTTTTGTTCCTCCCTTCTGGTTTTTGTTCCAGATACCTGCAGTACCAAACCAGCCTGGTACCTCAGCTAGGAGGTCATATTTACCAGCAGAATAGGCTTTCCATTAGTGCTTTGGTAATTGAGATGCACTGCTACAAATGGCAGGCAGGAAACTAGAGGGAGCTGGTATGTTAGTTACTTAGGACAAAAACACTGTCATTTTTTTTAGGCAAAAAGGATGAAGGTATGGAAATGAGGTGGTTGCTTTGAATTTTTGTGGTGGGAGGAGAAAAGGGGGAAGGAGAGAATCTTCTCTGCTGGCAGAGGCTGGGCTGAAGCAATGGACTGTGCAAAGTGTTACTTTTCTGGATGCGATTGTTGCTTGGGGCTTTGGATTATATTAGCGTGGAGAAAATGCCTCCAAGGGAAGGGGCACAAATCACAGCTTGGCCAATAGGGAGGGAAAGAGGACTATAAAACAGAAAATCAATTTAATACTCAGTGGGTGTTTGCAGTGTGCTCACCCTTCCTTCAAATTGCCAAAGGAAAGATTAATTAAAGTTATATTGAGCAGCAAAAATGATGGAGGGGGTGAGATGGGGCTTGTGTAGTTCAGCTTTCTCCATAATTAATTGCCAAAGCATTCTTGGATTTCATTACCCAGAACCTTGCCATCTCCTTCTCTTAAAGGGCAGCTGAAGCAACGTTGGATTTCCAAGTCAGCATTGCTGCCTCTCAGGTTGAGCTAACAAGGGTCACTTCATAGGCACTTGGGGAAAGAGCTTTCTCTGTCAAATAGTGCCACTGTGCTGTTTATGGGTTTTATCATTTAGTATCAGACCACATAATCCTTTTATCTGGTTATGGTTTTTTTTTTCCTGGTTCCCACTTCTAGTAAGGTTGAGAACTATATGCAGTATGAGGTGCAGGTGTCAGCAGGGGATGGAGCTAGCTGGTTCTTAGGTCATTTGTGTCTTCTGCCTTTATTTAACCAGAGCAACTTTAGAGCAGGGGGTGACAAAAGCTGTTGGAGTATCATGGCCATGGTGGAATGGACAGAATCCAGGAAGGATACCTGTGTCCCTCAGGCAGCAGGAGGGGGCCAGGGTTGCCTGGTCAGGAAACTGAAGTGAGTTGCTGAGCTTGCTTTCACTTGCAAGGGAGTAAGGTCTCCAAGTGAGTTTAACTGCTTTTGGGGTAGCTTTGAGGATGTTAGGGGTTCTGTTTTAGGGGGTGGATATCAAACTACATGTGTTTGTGAGTCCATGATAGATTCTCCTTCACATCTGTTTCCTGCCTAAATAAAAAATGTGGCCAAGAGGCCCTCTGCAGACTGTGTATGGCTTTCAGCGAGAAAATTTCAGAGACGCACAGCCAGATCCCTATCTGATGTCTGCATTGCCATGGAACTTGCATCGCCACCTAGAGCAGAAAGCAGTGTTATGAAGCTTACAGACTCAATTTTCTTCCTATGGGAACAGGAGGGGTTACACCAGTTGCTTGGGTTTTGCACCCCACATTACAGGGGAGCAGCTTCCTTAAACCTCCAAGGTGCTCCTGAAGTACTGGGCAGCAGACATCCACTCCCCTGCAGCCCTGTCTTATGAAGGTGCA
The DNA here is from genome assembly GCA_013400915.1 of Pardalotus punctatus. Classification (NCBI taxonomy): domain Eukaryota; kingdom Metazoa; phylum Chordata; class Aves; order Passeriformes; family Pardalotidae; genus Pardalotus; species Pardalotus punctatus. The sequence goes on along the minus strand of VZTX01017886.1, from coordinate 64,000 downwards.
GGTGTTTAACCATTTCAGGGCCCGTAGAGGGAGCTGCTTTGCTGCTTGTGGCATGGCTTTCCATCTGCCTGTGGCATGGATTTCCAGCTCTGTGTGTGTTCACGTATGCCCTCCTGCACTGCTCATTTTACCGGGAATGGGTTCACAGATCATTGGATTGGTGTGACTGCCATGTCGAAGTGGAAAAGATGAAGACTTTGAGTGATGAAGTAAACCAGCAGCAGGAGAGTAATGAATTTTGAAATGAAAATACCTTTCTCCTAACCTGATTATGGCAAGCTCTATTGCTCAGCTCCTGGTTAAAATAACATGGTATTCAGGCCAGGGAGAGCAAAGCTAGGCATTGTGTAGGCTCATGTGTATGTTTGTAGTTTCGAACAAACTCAAGCCCAAAGTATTTCTTTGTTCCTGCATTGTCACCTTCCAGGACAGGAAATCCATTGAATATGAATCATAATTTCTGGCCTAATTGGGTCTCTTGCAGATCGCTTCCCAAGGGAGGGTTCTTTGGGAGCACTACACATGATAATTTAGGCAGTTTAGGTTTCTGCAGAAGTCTGAATAGGGATTTGGACTCTGATTCCCCAGAGATTTTGATGTTTTTGAAATGTTTGTTGCCGTTTAGAGGCAGACCATGTTCACAGACATTCCTACACAAACTGAGAGCAATTTCTGAAACAAAATGTGCTCCCTGGACAGGGGAACTTCCCACTGAAGACTGATTCACCAAGTCCCTATTGCCAGGAAACCCCACTGATGCCAGATACCAGCTCTTGACTCCAAACACCCTTGCTGAGTGGGGCTGGTTACCACTAGAACCTCCACAGCAGCTTATCCCCGAAGCTGGCCTGTGGGAAACTTCTGATCATTCCTACTGAGGAGAAACAAACAGATCTGGATGAAAACATAAAGGCTGAATATAGTAGTTTTGATGCTTTTCTTTTACTAATTGCTTGTTTCCCATCTTCCTTTGTCTTGAGTGTTCCATGCTCACAATTTGGCCCTATTTCCATATTGTTGGTCTGAGATTTTTTTCTCTCCCTTATCTTAAACTGGTTTCTACCTTATTTTGAGGCTTTGCTTTTCCCTCTGACTGTTGTTACTTTGTTTTGAGGCATGCATTGAGTTTTTTCTTTAAAGTATGGATTTTAGCATACTTCAGAATATTGTTATACTGGTTCCTGTGCCAGCTGGAGGTTCAGCAGCAGACCTGTCTTCCTGTGAGGAAAGAAATATGGAGGTGCCAGGAACTCACTTTGATCTGCTGATTTATTTTCTTATTGTTAGACTGCAAAGTGTTAGCCCCAGTGAGAGTGTGGCCAGCCCTGAAAATTAAATCTCCCCGTCCTCAGACCTGTCAGGTTGGAAAGCATTCAGCAAATGCTCAAAAATAACTTGGCGTGTTTTTAGTGTGTGAGGAGTTGTATTGCTGTTTGCCAGGAGGTGGGGTGTGTTACTGTGTCCACAGATGCCCAGCACCCCTTGCCAGGTGCTCCTGTTGCTCAGGTGGGAGGGACATTGTTTTTCTCTTGTACTATTTGGATATGGTATAGTGATCCTAGGACCTTTCCATAATGTAGATGATGGAGAGCAGAGATCTGGGTGGGGATAGAGATTGTGCCTTAGAAATGCATGTGTGATTGATCTCATGGGTGGGTTCAGAGCACATCCTGTGTTTGCACTGTGAGGCACAAACAGAGAGTGTGGCTCATGACTTGGGTGACATGGCTGAATCTGTGTTAGGCAGGCTGTGTTGGTTGCCTGCCTGTGATGCTCACAGAATTGGAGATGTCAAGGTTAATTGTGCAAGCATTTCTTCCGTGTATATTTTGTACTGGCACAAGTCATGAGGTACCTGCTTGGGAACTCAGCTATTATCTACACGCAGGGGTTGTGAACACTGGTGAAAACTGAGTTTGAGTTGTGAGTATTGATGAAACAAATCTGAGGCACCTACTTGGAGTTCCCATTGCTCTTTGTTTAACCTGCCCATTGCTGTATTGCACTGTAGGACACCTGCTCAAAAAGAGCAGCAAAACTGTGTTAGAGCTCCACTAGAAGGACTGAAAGGAAATCTGTCAGTGTGAGCTGTGTCAGCTAGCTGTGAATTCAGACAAGATTCTTCAGCTGGTGGCACACACATCTTAGTGTGACCCCAGAGAAAGAGGGCCCCTTTGGCTCAAATTGGAAGACATAGTCCTCAAACTAGGTTCAGATTCCATTCAGCACTTAAAATCTGCCATTTTTTAATAAAAGCTTCAGATGGTGAAAGAGTCTATGTTTGAGGGAGAGTGGGATTTCCTGGCAGGCAGGGTATACATGTGTTCAAAGCCTCTTTCTGTCCATCTCTGTAACAGCTGGTTCTGATCAGTGCTAGAGGGAAAACTGCAATGGTCTTCCACAGCATGCAGAGGGTGACTGCTTTGGTGATCCTTGTCCTCAGGGTAAACCCATGTCTTGTGCTGATGCTGGAATAGGGGCTTCCTGGCAAGAGTTTGTGGCAGGCAAATGGATGAAGGGTTTGCTCCAGCTTGGTGGCTGAAGATCAGTTCAAATACAGGCACTGGGTGATGTTTCTCAAGTGTGGAGTTATATTCTTCTTCTGCCAGCTTAAGTGGCTCATGTACTTGAGAAGCTTGGAGCTGACTGTGGTGAAGGTGAAGGATACCCATCCCCAGGAATTTGTCTTGAAGAGTTAGACATCAGTCTGATTTTAACAAATTGCAGTAGTACATTTTGGTTTGAGATGTATTTTTAGGAACAATATTATTTAGTTTTCTGTACCATAAGCTTCTTTTGGTGATTTATTCTTTTCCTTACTTGTCTTTGAAGGAGAGAAAAAAACCCAGAAATTTCAAGGTTTTCCATTTTTTTCCAAGATTTTTCTTTGAAAGCCTGGATGAAACACGCTTTCCATGGAAAATGAAAGTTTTAAATGGTTGTGAGCACTTCTGTATTGAGTTCTCANAGTGATTTATTCTTTTCCTTACTTGTCTTTGAAGGAGAGAAAAAAACCCAGAAATTTCAAGGTTTTCCATTCTTTTCCAAGATTTTTTCTTTGAAAGCCTGGATGAAACACGCTTTCCATGGAAAATGAAAGTTTTAAATGGTTGTGAGCACTTCTGTATTGAGTTCTCATGAGAGATAGCAAAATTATTTTTCTGCCCTGAAATAAGATTGTGCTACTCGGAATTGGGGAAAGGAGAAAATGCAAGTGGGGAATAGGAAAAGGGTGGCCTTAAGAGGGAAAAAGCAAGTTGAATGTGATTTGCAGGGAAGAGTGATGAAGTTCTTAGAAAGAAGATGCTTTGTGCTGTCACACTGTGGGGGGCTCCCGAAAATGTTACTGTGGAAAATGAGGACTGTGAAGACATTGATGGTTTTGGGCCCTGGTTGTGGGGGAAGCACCTGGAAAACCTGTTGAGCCTGTCCTCTGCCCAGAAGGAGGTGTTTTCCTTCCCAGTGCCACCTGCCATACTTTCCTGGTGTCATGGCACCTCTGTGCTCAAACAATTCAGACATCAGCATATGGACTGTTTTCCTGTGGGAGAAATGTGCTGAGAATGCAGACAGCTTGCCAGGCTGCTTTTCTTATTTTGGTGCTGAATTTGTTTCTTGAACGCAGTCATCCTTCCCCTTTGCCTAGCAGACAAATGCTGTCTGATTGCATATGCTGGGGGGTGGTGAGGTTCAGCATTTGGGTGGTTGGTGCAGGTTACCAGCCCAGTGTAGAAGCAGTCTCTCATATTGGCTCCGTCAACCTCAATAAGAGCTGTTCTTACTATCCAGAGTGATTAATGCATTTTCTCAAAGAAAAGCTGGCATGCTGCTGCACTGTGTGTTAAGAGTTTGCACCTGGGTGTACACTATAGCGCTCTGCCAAGAGAAACTCTGGTTTCCAAGCTTGTTAGCCTGCTGTTTGGAGATTTAAATTTTTTGTTTGTTTCTTTTCTTTTTCTTTTTTTTTAAATCCTCCCACATTATATTAAAAAGGAGAACTTAGTAAAAGAAACCAGAAGGGATGATTTGAGATGCTTTATTTGCCAGCAGTCTCTGAACTTGTGACCCTTTAAAATAAAGTACTTGGTCTTTCCTGTGGGACGGCTCCCTTGGGGTAGAGGCAGGCTTTCAGGCTTGCATGTCTTTAGGAAGGGGCCTTTGACAGCACAGGAGAAGTTGCAGTGTAGCATTCTCAGCCGGGACTTCCAGCAAGGAAAGTTGTTCAGCTGGTTGGGGACTGTGATAAATCATGGTTCCCCATGAGCATGCTGGGACTGCAGAGATCTGGAAATAAATGCTAGGGAAATTCAGCTTTTGTAGTGGGCTATCTTTCAGGATGATGTATGGCTTTGTAACAGAAAGAGATCCCTTTGCTACAGCTGGGAGAAAACTGCTGCCTTCCATTGGGAAGGAAAACGTAACAATTCTATTGGTGTAAATCCACGCTGCAGGCTTGTTCTGAATGCTGTACTTTTGCATGGGCCTCCTTAGCCTGAGAAACAGACACTGTGGTACTAATGGAAAAGAGCCACTGAGAGCCCAGGGTGGTAGCAATTAGTTGGGACTGCAGGTTTGACAAGAGGGTGGGGAATGGTGGTGGTAGGTGGCCAGTATAGTAATGACTATTACTAAACGTGACTATTATTAAACATGACTGGGGGGAGGATTGGATGGCATGGGCTGCCATTTGCATCTCTGCCTCTTGACTGCTACATGTTCTGGGCAAGTAATTTCTGTGGATGGATAAAATGTCTTCTCTTCAAATTGCAATCACAGGAACCTATGTCACTGCTTTCTTCCACTTCTGCTTTCATCCCAATCAGCTTGGGATGTTTGGCTGTGCCAGTAGACTTGTTACCTGGTGGGGATCTGCCAGTGTTTTGGGTTCTTCTCTGTTCTGACTGATGGCTTGGATTGCCCAGGAATTGGGGAGAGCTGGAGTTCTGTGTTTGTGCGGCGAATGAAGGTTCTACCTTAGTTATAACTGATGTCTTTGTATAGGTTTGTCTGCACTAACTATGTCCTCTTCTGGAACTGGATTTTGGTAGCACTGTTAAGGAAACCCAGCCAAAAGGCTGGAGGCTGCCATGGCCAGGTAAACAGGAGGGGACAGCTTTGTCCAAGGGAAAGGGAGAAGCCATAGAGTCACCCTCTTCTCATGCCAGGGCTCTGCTGCTCATGGCAGGCAGTAGCAAGGAAAGACTTCTTGCCATGCCCACATTCGAGACCAGAGACATTGACAATTGCTACTGTGCTGATGAGGTGCTGAGGTGCAGAACAGAGGAATCAAGTGCTGCATCAGAACCAGCACCATGTTGTGTCAGAGAAAACTCTGAGTTAACCTTTCTTAATTCAATTGCCAGAGATCTGATGGCAGGTTTCTGATATTCAGGCAAAGGTCCCTGTTCCATTTGTTGAAATGACTGGTAAAGTGCATTGGTTTCTCAGGCCTAATGTGCTTTGATCAGAGATGTTCCTAGTGTAGCAATGGGATATTTCTTCCCCTCAAGTAATATAAATGTTGACTTAACAAGAGAAGTAAAAAGCAGTTTCATAAAATCTGGTCACTGTTGCAGCCAGTGCCTTAGCATTGTTCCTTGTCTGTCTGACCGAGTTCTCTTCAACTGTATAATAAATTAATTTGCTCTGTTTTCTCTTATTTTTCATCAGCCTATATGGGCTTCCTGTATGAGTTTTAAAAGCCCTGTTTGTAATCTGTTTGTTATCTCTGAAAGATCTGCTAAGCTTGGTCAACTGCCTCATTGCCTGTGTTTATTTTGTTCAAATTCCCAATATGGTAACTATACACTGTGCAGTATCAGCTCAGTCAGGATACTCCAGGGGTATAATTTTTTCCACTCAAATGATTTCTAGTCTGTTTCTCTGAGCTGTAAATGTCAAGCGATCAGTTTGTTTACCTTGTTCTGCTGACTTCTCACTGAAATTTAAATATTTTTACAAAATTTAAAACTCTGCAAACTTAAATCTAGAGAGCTGATCCACAAGGGGACAAATAACTGGTGTTTCTCTAGTGACACGGAAATGGTAGGCTGGCTCTCAGATTGGATTGAGATCAATGCAGTGTGTCTGGGTATATGAGGTCCTGAAGCCTGTAGCCTTTATATATACACTGCTGAGCTCGGGTGCTTCACTGTGGTCCTCCAATCTTACACATTGTTTGCCTGGGGACGGTGTAGGTGCAACATCTCAGTAAGGATCTGAGCTGTCACTCACCTAGCTCCTTCACAGGAAGAAAACAGTGCTGGTGGTTTCCTCTTGTAGGCTTTAATGCAGAGTGAACACCACCTGACTGAGAGTCACACCTATATGAATGAGTGGCACAAAGAATCTCATCTCATTTTGGTGAATCTATGCTGTGGCTTAATGTAAGTGCTGTCACTTAGCCTCCACTGATGTCCACTCTGTACTTTTAGAAGTAATACAGCAGCCTTTGACCTTTTTGTGGTCCATAAAATCATTCCCTTTTAGGTGCAATACAAGCCAGATAGGAACTGTACTTTCCTTACAAAATAAAACCTAAACTAATTGCGCTTTGTTTCTCTCCAGCTGCCTTTTGGGGAGATATCGCTTTAGATGAAGATGATCTGAAGTTGTTTCAAATAGACAGAACTGTTGACTTAACGAAGCACTCAGATGGCAACGCAAGACACACGTCAGGTAAGGGCAGCCCTGGGGTGGTGATGTCCTCTTTCACCTGGTTTTGTCCTTAGGGGATGAGGACCTCTGTTTCACTTGTGATGCTGTTTCCACAGCCAGGGCGGTGCATGCAGAGCTTAGTTATGGCACTGAGGGTGGGATCCAACTCTGAACTTTGTTAAATAAAAAACAAGTCACAATTTGATGTAGCCAAATCCTATCATGTCTGAGGGAGATTTTCAGATTTACAGCACTGGTCTCTTTCTATGAGGAAATACCTTTCTGCCAGTTTGGAAGGAAGTGTGTTTGAATTTGGGCCACTCAGTTTTGGCAGGAGTTCTGACTCTTACTGTGCTCCTTTTTCTTTCACTGTATGATCTTAATGGAATAACGCATTTTTTCAGCTGTCTGTCTAGTAAAATGCACTTCAGTCTTACATACAGACTGCTCTAGAAATGGTATTATAATTGAAATAGGTTACAATTGTGTTGATTCTCTGTGAAATGTGTGCTCATTTTGTACCCCCGTGCAACTCTAACGTATGCTCAGTCTCATGCCAGACCAAAGGTGTTTCTTGACTCAGGAGCTCTGACTGGACTCCAGCTCTTAACAGTCTCTGAAACACTCTGCAGCTGGTTCAGAGGGCCCCCCACAGTACTTTTCCCTCTACTTCACTTTATGCTGGAAGAGAGAAATTGCTGGAAGTCTGAACTCTGAGAGATACCAGAGGGACTGGAGACAGAGCAGGTCAGAACAAACTTCTTTTCTGTTTTTCTTTGATGTTCTGCCTCTAGATTAGCAAGTAGAGTGAGAGGTTGGTTAGAGGCAGAAATCACTGAAATTGTATATTCACCTGACCCCTGTGCAATATATCATTTGAAAGCACTGGTGGCTGGTTCTCTTTCCTTGTAACTGCCTGGTTTTGACTTCAGAGCATTTAAGCACTGTGTAGGTCTGGTTCTGGGGAGGAGTGGTCCAGCATCCTGTTGGGATGAGTGTGAAAAACACAGGCATATTTAGTTGTCAATGTAACTGATTAAACTCATGCAGGTGCTAAAATTCTGGATAGAGAAGGGCTGTCCAGTTCTTCAGATTATGGGTAGCTCCCTGGAAATGCCATTGTCCTGCATTGTCTTGTCACTTAGCCCATTCATATCGTATTTCGGGCTGTCACACATTCTTAAGTGAGAGGAGTAGGTTATGTTCAGAGCAGAAGATATATCAGAAGATGTGATATAAGTGGGACAGGCAGCATTAATCTCTTTCACATCCTTTTATCAGTTCCCAAAGTTAGATGAGAACACTACTGGGAAAGCAAAGTCAGATGATATTTGAATGTATCCATTTTCTCTGGTATCATTTTTAGTTGTCATGTCTAGCACATTTCTTCCACTTGGCACTGGTGCCAGACATGTGCCATCTGGAAAATGAACTGGATTTTATAACTCACATCTGTATCATGTAATGTGGGCACTGGTCTCTTACAGCCATGGCTCATGTCACGTGGTTGGACCAGTCTCTTCCTCACACTTTTTACTGGGGCATCATACAGTGCTTTGCCTTAGGTGAATAGAGTTGTAACCTCTCACTTGCCTTTGTCCTCATCTCTGGCAGGTTTCATTTGTACCCCTGGGAGTGCAGCTGAGAAATGGGCAGCCCCTGTGACTGTGATGCTTTCTGCAGAGCACACACAGATGGTTCTCTGTGGTCACCTGCCCTCACAGGGGCTCTCTGCAGGGGAAGGAAGCATTGATTCTTCTTCTGTGGGACTTGCTTGACACTCATGAATTGTAAGAGGGTGGTCTGCTTCAGCATGGTGAAGATTGGGCTCCATTCTTCCCTGGGAGAAAATCCTACTCCCTGCTTTATTTCCAGTGGAAAGAATGCAACCTCTGTACAGAAACAGCCTAAGACCTTTTATGAATGGAATCCCTTGAATTATAACATTTCAGAGTTTCCTAAAGCTGTTAATCGGATTAGTTGTATAGTGGAGGAAGTACTTAATACGTATATACAGACACACAGGCTCTTGGTATCTGGGAGCTGCAGTTCTGAACATGTTATTAGGCCAGGCATTCTTCTTGCCTGTTGTTGATCCCTTGTTCCCAGAAAATGTTGTTCAGCTGGGAGAAGTGAAAATTGTGCTATTTGACACTGCTGGGCTGTTTATAGGTGTACACCCTAATAGCTTGTGTGGAGCATCTGCAGCTGTCAGGCTCTGCAGGAAGAATGAGGTTCCCATGTTGTTAGGGGTGATGGGTTCTCTGGATCCAATGACATTGGTACTGCTTTAGGGAAAGCTTTACCTTGGCTGGTATGGGCAGAGACTGTCAGATATTTCAAGTTTTCTCCTTCTTCACTCTCTTCCAATTGTTGTCTAGAAAATAGCTAGGTACTTCTCTGGGTCCTTGAGAGAGCGGGGCAGGGAATCTGAGAACTGGGTGGATTCTGCCACAGATCTCTGTCCTGAGCTTAATTTCACAGCATGAGTGTGCTCCAGGCTTGTTTTCTCCATTAATTTCCTGCTTGCAGAAATGCCATAGTCATTTTTCAGAACCTGAAAATTCATGATCCTGCTTGAGAGTGGGATGTCTTGAGGTTCAGTGTTTTCAAGCATTTTCTCAGCAAATACTTGAGTTAGTGTTTTATTCCTGGTATCTGAAAGCAATGGGCCAAATAGCATTGTTTCCTTGGTGAAATCACAGAGCAGGATCATGGTTCCTTCTGTCTGAGAGCTGCTGGCTCAGAGCTCTCTGGCAATTCCCTCAAAGACTGCTCATGTGGATTTAAGGGGTGGCCATCTCCTTGGTTCCTTACTTCAGTACTCCAGCAATGATGTTCTTCTTTGGCTTTGTCTGGATGTCTCTGTCTCATATGCCCAGATTCTTTTGTGTGAGTGGTCACTGGGAATTGATATTACACAGGGAATTGCATCACTTGTGTTAGGTACTTAAAGCCTTCTGGAGTGCAGCATATGACCTGATAGTCCTTATTCATGTGAGCAATCTTATCTGCTCCAAAGGAGCTTTCTTCCTAAAAATTTCGTAAAAATCAGGAAGAGTACAGGTCAAGCATCTGAAAACTGCAGTAGGTTTTGCAATAGTATCTTGTGTGCAAACATCCTTCTCTGGTGTGTTTATACAAGTGGAGTTTTCTTTTCAGGCCCTGTTGAGGAAAAGGCAGGCATGGTGGTGGTTGACAGCCAAATAAAGCCCATTTAATCCATGTTAGATGTCTGCATGTTGGTCTCTGTTGACTTGGTTAAAGCTCTGAGCTGTGTGAGTTGGGGGGTATTTGCATGCTGTGCAGATTAGCTGTGAGTGAATGCCAGGAGATGTGCTCTTCTAAGAGGGCTCAGAGCTACCAACTAGTTAATTTCTTGCCAAGACCCTTTCATGATTTCCCTGAAGGTTTATTCCAAAGTACTGTCCTCCAACCAATTTTAGATCATGATCATTACATGCCTTCTGATGTCCTTTCTGCAGGTCTCTCAACCTTGCCTCTGTTTTACCTGAAGCCTAGTTTTTCTCTCAGTGATCTGGCAAAAGAGCTGTATACAGTTGAACATTTGGCCTTTCTTTGAGATAAGATTTTTCTAATTTTCTAAAGCAGTATTTTTTTTCCCCTCATTGGCTGTTCTTGTTTGAGCCTAAGGCCTAAACTTGGAGACTTGCTTGTGGTCTTTCTGTTTATTGCTTTATAAGAGATTTTGCAGACCAAGCTATGGCCCTTCACATCGCTGCTCATCCTGCTATCACCATCTGTAATACCTTATAAAATCTGCCAAACAAGGAATTGCTTCTCTTCCTTAAAAATGTTTTGCAGCTAGAAGAAGGAACAATGAGGCATATTGTTAAAAAGCAGGTCTTAACTGCCCCCCTGTCTCTGTTTCTGTGGGATCAAGTTTAGATGTTATGTTTACTATGAAAATCAGGTGTTCTCGTGCTGTGGTGTTGAAATGGATACCCTTAGGATTTGGACCTGTAGAGAGACAGTAATGGCTCAAAACATAATGAAATTAATGCAGTATCTGGAGATCTGCCAGTGAGTGCTATCTCAGCAAGCCCATGCATCACCAACTCCTAATCACTTCGATGAAAGGTTTTTCAAAAAGCTTGCAGTTTTGAAGTTTCTCATAGATTTTTCTTTTAAACTGTAGTGAAAATATTTGCTTTTACAGTATAATTTTATTTAGAAGAAACTTGACTGAAAGCTTTGAGCATTCATCTGCTGCAATGGGAAAAAAGAGGATCCACAGGCAGGCTGGGAAATTGCACTTCTATTTTGGACCCAAATGAGTCCACTGATGCATGGTGATTAATTGCTGAAGCATTAGCCACAGAGGAAGAAGAAGACCTTAATTCTTGTCATGCCTCTTAGAGGTATGTGCCTGTTTAATACTAACTAGCTTAATTTAAGTTTTTATGGGCATTTTATGGATTATGAGAACTTTTCTGATACATTACCTCTTTTCCTGATTTTTGTATCATAGAGACAGTTTCTAGTCCTGAAAGGCACCTCTGTGAGTAAGAAGAGCAAGTTTGTCCCTTCAGGATTTGGCAGCAGCAGATCAGAAGCCAAGGGAGGCTGGCTGCCTTCACTGATGCCATGCTGTGCTGGGCTTGCTGCTAAGAAGCTGACTCCATATCCCACTGCTGCCAAGAATGCTTTTCAAGAACAGTCAAAACAAGTTTTCTTTACCTCTTCTCCTGAGAGGTTTTTGGGCCCATGGCTTGAAGGCCTTGACGAGCCTTTCACACTGCCACAAACGACTGGCAGAAGAGATTCACAGAGCACCTTTTCTAGCTACAGTAATGCTTCAGATAACAGTGCAGCTGGGAGAGGGATATATTTGAACCCAGGCTTTCTACTGAAATTGGGGAAAACAGAGGCTGCTGTGAGTGACTGGATGCTCTGACAGCAAATTCATGCAAGTAATTCCCTGACAAAGGAGGCAGACAGGAGTTCTACATTAAACCTTGTCATAATGAGAGCAGGGAGCTGCTTCACTAGCAGCAGCTCTACCATTCTTTAGTGTGCTGTAAAAATACAGGCAGCTACTCTGCTGCTTCACCACATCTGCACAAGGGCCCATCTGCAAGAGGATGCTTTGCTTTTTCTTGTTTTAAGATGCTCATGGTCACTGTCTCTGGTTGCATTCTTGAGGATAGGCATTGATTCCCATGTAACCTGGGATTAATTGCTGGACAGGTTGCTGAAGTGCATCTCTCCTGCTAAGAGTTGTGCTGCTTAGCTTCAGGGTGGAGAGCAAGCCTTCTCCAGTGGAATAGTTAAGGTGCTAATGGCAGTCACAAGCAGGGCTTCTGCTGTTTCGCTTTGTGAGAGGTTTCTCAATGTAGGGCTGTGGCCAGTAGTAGTGCTGCACATTACATCTGAGTCCTCTTGGATGCTACTCATGTGCTTCTAGTGAAATTTAACTTAGTGCAAAATACACTTCTAGAAGCCTGCAAAATCCAGGGATTTAGACCATGACTAACTGAGATTCCAGGGAAGATCTGATTTATGGATTTGAAAACAAGATCTTGCATTCAGCTGACTTGACACATTCTTGCCAAACTCAGCTGATTTTCCCCTTGTAACTCATATTTGGTGCTCTGCTGTGGTGTCACTTGGTTCAGGGTAGAAGGAGTGGACTTCAGCATTGCTGGATTTCACAGAACCATAGAGTCATAGAATAAAGGGCTACTTGGGGCCCAACCTTTAATTCATTTTGCTTAGAGCGAGTCTATGGGTTGTGCTAACTTACCCTGAGTTGTATTGGTCATAATTGGCCAGGAGCAATGCAAGTAACTCTGTATGTGCTGTAACATAACCCACATCTGTGAACTCTCTGCAGGGGTCTGCTCTTTCTCTGGGTAATCTTTAGTGGAGGTTGCTTCCTCCTTTGTGAGTAGATGAACATCTTTGTTCCAACAGACCTGTCTGAGGACTCTGTCCAGCTGTCTGTGTACTTCCTTTCAGTTTTGCACAACATGTGACATGCACTCTAGGGATGTCTCTTTGTAATCTGGGCACATTCTTAACAGGAGAAGGAGCCTCAAGGGTTGAAAGGTAGGTGCTTAGAGCCTGGCCTGATGCTGAGGTTAGGTTAGCTATGCCAAGTGATTTTCTTATGACTGGCCCAAATGTTTACCTGTGTGAGTTGATTCAGTCAGGGATTTTACCGGAGCAGACAACCATGAAATTAATTTCCCACAGTCTGTAGTTTGCTAAGGCAAGGCAGGAGCTCCCCTTTGGGAGAACTGAATAAGTCCTCTAGGGCCAAGAATGTTCTTGTTCACACTGGTTTTCTGAGTTAGCCCCTGTCCCAGATCCACATTTCTGTGCAATAAGCCACTGATCTTCTCTTTGCAGAATAGCAGATACTATGCTTTTTTCCTCCCAGCCCAGTCTTACAGTCCTATTGCAACCTTCTCAGACTTGCCTGATTTTCTCCAGCATAAAGATAACTGTCTAGAAATCCCATGTCTTTAGCTGATGAACCTTCTAATTCTCCCTGTAACTAAGACTTTTCTGCTAGAAAATGCTAATCTTTGGGTTTAATATTTTCACACCAAATGCTTTTGTTTATGGATTTCTGAGTGCCAGCTTGAAGTCTTCCCTGGAAATCGAGAGGGATTTTTCTCATCTTAGGGATGCACTTTTTCTAATCACAGGACTAGAATCTGCCAATCTGGTGCTTCATGGTAAGAGAAGAGAGAAGGTAATCAAGTCAAGATGCCAAAGAATGGAGCATGTATATGCTCAAGAGGACAGCTCTCCCTTGTAAGGTTGGAGAAGAAATCCTGAGTCAGGACAGCACGGCTGTCAGGAGCAGGGATGTCGGATTGTTGGCCACAACTGTTCTCAGGCTGTCCCATGCCTTCCTGTGCAGTGAGTTGCTGCCTGGGATCTGCCTGAGTAGCAACAAGAGGTGCTAGAGTCTTTACTCCACCTGTCCCACCAACAGGTATGCAGGCTCTGATTTTCTTTCAGCTAGGATTTTTCCAGTATGGCACATTGCATTGAAACCAGTTGGGACCAATGGGCTTGCAGTATTCCTTCACACACTTGGCTGTGGTGTTCCAGACTTGTGACAAGCAGAGAAATGAAATTTATCTCCTTTTTCCCCTGTGCTTGTGATAAAGGTCCTGCAGGGCAGGGTAAAGAGAGTCCCAAGCAATAGGTGCTGAGTAACCTGAATGGGCAAAACACAACCTGAATGACACAGCCCTGTTACTTGCTCCACATTTCCTGTGGAGTAAGATGTTCTTTTTCCTCTTGTCTAGGTTCCCAATGCAGCTGGTCACATGCACCACAAAATTTGTTTTGTAAATGCACTGTTCCCTGAAATCAAGTTTTCTGGATGGTGGCCTTCCACCTGTCAAAATAAGTAGTTTGATTTCTGCAGTGCAGTCAATGTTCAGCCTTACACAGAGTTTTTTTAGTGGTTTTATAAGCTCTGCAATATTGCTCAAATTAATCCATCCAAGCAATAAAGCTTTCTCCATTGTAAGAAAAATCCCCAGCTATTTCAAACTCTGCCACTCACTCATTCTTAGTGGAAACTTTAGTTGTGTTTATCTTGTGAGTCACAATTCATATGCCTCTTTCAAAAATTATCCAGGAAGGCAAGTAACTCAGTATCACTCTTGTCAAATGCTGCACTTCAGAAATTAAATATCATGGAGTTTGTTAATGAGCAATTAACATTATTTAAACACCCAAAAACATCTGCAGAAAATATATCTGTTGATGCCATGGTTGAAGAGGCTTCCAAACAGCCTGTTTCTATAGTTTCTTCCTATTCAGTGTGGTGCCACCGTCAGCTTTGGCATAGCTGCAGCTTTGGGCATAGCTGATGCAGTGCTCCTGCACAGATGATGCTGAATCCCTGCTTGACTTTGCCAGGTTTTGGCTCCCAGCCCCACTACTGTCACCATCCTCAAAGGTCTCTTGGGTACATCTCAAGCACCTGGAAGTTGGTGCTGGATGGCATTATTAACCCTTTCAGGAGCAGGGGTAATCACCATGTAGGAGCATTTATAACAGCTGATTTCTGTTTGCAACTGTCGTTCTCTTGATTGCTCTTAATTAAATTTTCTTTTGCTCTTGTCTACAGCTGGTGTATCACACTTGGAGGCTGTTCCTTTTACTGATGCCAAAAGAGTCTGAATGGTCTTTTGTGTTTAAGTGGAGGTTATTAAATAGCTTTATATTAATTAACTGTGATGGAGGGAACACACGGACAAATGTACTCGAGGAGATCAGTTTATCCATATGGAAATTACATTGAAAGTTAGATCTATTACCCTAATTGTAAAATTTGACAGTGCTTAGCCAATAACTGTGGAATTGACTAAATCATGCATTTGTGCTTCAGAGCTAGGCAAATGCCTAATTTCCTTGAATATTTGCTCAAATGAAAAATTGTATTTGCCTCAACTGCAAAATTGTATGTGCCTCAACTGTATAAGCTGCCTTGTCATTTCTGAGAGTGTTTTAGGCAAATGAGTTTGGAGGCCAAAATGGTCAGTGAAAGAGTAGGGTCTAATAAGCTCTGAGAGCAGTCACTGCAGGATGGTCATTCTGAAAGACTGGCTGCGATGCCTTGACCCTCAGGCTCTCTATTTTAAAGCAGGAATGTTGCTGTGCCCATAAAATAAAAGTAGCTTACATTGGTCAGAAAAACGGCTGGAAAGTCCAAGAAACAATCAATTGCCAAAATGGCTTGATGGACAATAGCAAACAACAAATAAATTACAAGTTGTAAACTGCTCGTGGTTGATTCTGAACAGAAAGGGGTTACATTTGTGGAATAAATGTGTTCACTTTGAGCTGCTTGTTCAGGCCTAATTTGGAGAGAAGGCTGACGCTTGTAGCTGCAGTGGACAAAAACCCTTTGCTGGGGCTCCCCTTTTCAAATGGTGAGGACAAAGTATTTATTCAGCTGTCAAGTGGGGAAAGAAAGCAAATTAGTTTTAGGCTGGAACACTGGACTGTGTTTGCTGTTGTTCTGAGGCCAGATGGTGACTTGGACAGCCCTGGGGAATGGGTAACAAGTTTCTCCAGGGCAAAGATCAGAAGCAAAAGGAAATATTCAGATTATCTTGCAGTTCCACTTCCTAGAGAGGAAAAGGGAGTGTGAGATGCATCAGGCTGTGTTAGGGAGGGGATTAGCCACTCTTTTTCTTCAGTTGTTGCTGTTGCTGAATCCCAGAGTCAGTCTGTGGCAGAGTGGGTTTGAGACCTGACTCCCCCTGCAAACTGCAGCTGTCCTTGGGAAGAACAGGGCAGCTGTGCCAGCATCTATTGTGGCAGCTTGCTCCAGTAAGGAAAGTGCCTCTGCCCTCACTCATCAGCTCCCCCCTGGCTCTTTTAATGACAGCAAATGATTCAGGCATCTGTTTCACCAAGGAGTTGGGACCCTGGGGAAGGAGATGGCCTAAGGTTACCTAATAGTGGCTACATTTGGCTTGTGCTCCCAAAGTGTTTCAAGTCCCACTTGTCCTGCCTCAGTGCTGGCTCCTGCCTCAGTTTCCCTGGTTTGGCAGTTGGTTTGTGGTGTTCTTTAAATGAGCTGTGGTGGTGGACCTGGTAGGTAACCAAGCAGATGAAGTGTCTCAGCTGTATCTACTTAGGCTCCTCAACTGCATCTTAAACCTGGTTCAGGCTCTCAGGGCATAAGAAGGCACCAAAAATTCTCCAAGAATTTCCAGGACTGTGTCTGAATATCTAGGCAGAAAGTGAAGTGGAGGGAAAAGTCTCTCTACTGCCACAAAACACTCTCCATGGAAGGAGTTTTAATTGCATTCAAACATAACTTAGCTTCCAGTGTAGGTGTTTTCATTTTGAGTTAATTTTTATCCAGTATAAACAAAGTAGAGGGAAAACAAGAGGATTAGGAAGGCTGAATGGGAGGAGCTGTCTGGCCGGGCTGCTGAGAGCCCTGGGTGCTGCCTGGGAGCCACAGCTGGAGCAGGGCAGGGGGCTGCTGCAAGGCAGTACCGGGAAACAGTGCATGGCCCTGTCTGGAGCAGCCCGGGGTGCACCAAGGCTGAAGAAATTAGACTCTGCAGGTCAGAAGAAAAGGGATGTCAGCCAAGATGGGCCAGGAGGTTGGTATTGCCTGCTAGGTCAGCAATGGCTGAACCCAAGCCAGCTCTTACAGTTTCCTTATTGTGCCTGCAAGTTCACTTGTTTCTCTTTCCTTCCAAAAGAGAGACAGGGAGGGAAGGTGATTATTGTGAATTGAGAGGAATGTAGTAGTGAGGCAGATACCCATTAGGAATAGATCTTGATCCATCAGATTGACAAGAAATCAAGTGCAAGGGGATGACTGGTACTATGCATTGCTCAATTGATATGCAGGGAGGGGAGGTCATCCACCATGTGTGGGGACCTGGCTAAGCAACAGATACATGCACATGGCCAGAATACTCATGTACTCACTTTAGCTTTTCATTTTCCCTTGCCTCAGTAAAAGTACTGTACTTGCAGGGCTCTTTCTCACTGGAAGAAATCAGTGAGATGACACAGGTTGTAGGTAACTTTTTTCTTTCTTTTATCTCTCATTTATCTGTCTTTTTACCCTAAAGAACAGAAGAGATTGTTACAGCCTACAGGAAAAGACCCCTTTCAGTCTTTTCAGTCCTTCCTTTCCTCCAGAGATCGTTCGTACCCTTAAATATTAACTCTCATTTGAAAGGTTGGTGGAGAGGTTGGGTCAGATTGTCACCTTTCTTGCAATGCCTTCTTTAAAAATAAGATGCATCACAGTATAAAAGTGATGCTGCCACTTCCAGAAGAGTGGGAAGTATCCAGGGAAAACACAAGGTGTTTGGGAATGGTGCTGCCTGCACTTCTGCTCTGCCTGCCATACTGCACCAAGTACAGCTGGTGAGCAGAAGAGCTTGGTCCATTAAGTGCTTTGCAGCTCATGTCTGTGGCAGCCCTCGGTTTGCTTGGCTTTGTTCACCATCCTCCTCTCATGAACTTCCCTGTGAAGCCAGTGTCTTCCTTCCCCGCACAAGCACTCACAGCTGATGTGGAGATGACACATCTGCCTGTCAAGCCTCTGGACCTTGGGACTCTCCCGAGTTGTTGCAGCTAGTCAGCTTACTCTGAATATGAAAAACAGATTCCTGCAGGGAACATGGGGTTCAGAATTCTTCCTTTCTTTAATTTATTTTTCTTTAAGTATATTGAGGGAACTTCAGCTATTCCACTGACAGGAAATGCTGAAGGATATATCTCAAATCATTTGCTTAGATCTCCAGGGTATGGAGGTTTATGAAAGGTTTTTGCTATAGTCTCTCCACCAGCTCTGGGAAACATCTGTTCTGCATTCTGAATACGTTTTCCCAGCAGAAATTGTTTTAATAAAATCATCACTTTTTCTGTGGTTCGAAAACCCAGTGCTATAAAGTTTTTTCTATGCTAAACAGTTCTTGACCACTGGTTAGTGAAATTAAAAAAACACATGTAACATTGCTTGACTTATCCTGTTTAACCAGGAACTTCTGTGATGGTCATAGTATGACAGAATTCACCAGAACTGAAACTCTGAACAGTGACTAGTGTTTAATGTTAACTACACTAGTTGGTTGTGTTGGTGCTTCATTGCAGTCTCTGGCTGAAATCTAGTCTCTAAGCCATGGCATGTGACTAGCCTATATATTGAGTGAGACTATGAAAGCAGGGTGTTCTAAGGCATAGGTAGGGGAGGTGAAATTGTTAATAATTTTTCAAAAGTATTTTTTAATACTGTGTTGTGACCCAGCTCTGAAATGGCCTTTTCTCCACAGCACGATATATAAGAAAAAGTCTCGCTCTGGTTCGATTCACCTGAGAGCAAATAATTATGTGTGCAGCCAAGTTATTCTCTGCTAAATCAGAAAAACTGGAAAATCTGGCTAAGTCCTCAGTGCTCACTGTGGACTTCTTTGTCCTCAGCAGAGGTGATGAGCATATGGGTGGTAGCTACCTTCAAAGTTCAGCTGTGGAACCCTTTCCCTGTGTGGACAGCAACCAGAAAAGGGAAAGGAAAACTCCATGAACATGAAGAGATTCTTCATTGCTCTGGAGAGAAAAAAACTATCCTGGCTTGGACCTGTTCTGAAGGTGGTTTTGATTGTAATGGGAACTTTACAGTGTGGAAAAAAGGGAGATGTTGCAAGCTTAGTCCTGTCCAATTTCCCATGTAAGAATATTCTGTGTTCTCAGACTGCAATTTTTCAGACAACTACAATTCCTATTGTCACTAGTTGGGTTTTAAACTAACATTCTAGATAGGCATCATTTGAAAATGAAGCTTGACATATCTCAGGACAGACTGATGTTTCTTTGCTTTCAGTTGGGTAACTTGTCTTGCCTTGGAGTAGTGTTTTCAGATAAAAGCTTGAAGATGGATGGTGCTAAAATATTTTGGAAGTCAGCTGCCTCACAAGCAGCTTTGAGGTCTTAAGGGACTCAATAGGAGGATGGTAGGCATTTCTGAGCCCATTACATGCATTCTGATTCACCAGCAGGCTGCTTCACTGCTTCACTGCTTTGCCTGTATTTCCTCTCCTTTTTTTTCAGACAAGAATCCCCTTATGATCCATAAACAAGTGGAAGAAGCACAGAAGCTCTAGTTAGCAAGAGATCTGATTGTCCCCTCTTTGGTGATTCAGACTACCTGGGCTTAAACAAAAAAACAAACCAGAACATGCACAGCAATAAATACCTTCAATCCTAAATTACATCTTGTAGAAGACACATTTTCAGGTCTGATAAATTACTACTTCTCCGTGTCCCACCCTCTCTTATTGAAAGTAAGGGTACTGAATGGAGTCTGCTTCCTGCCCTTCCCTCAGTTTGCACATCTTTTGCCCAGTGCTAGTGATGCAAGGGATATATATAACAGTATAGTTTTGGTGGCATGCTTTGTGCACTCTCTCTCTCTTAGTATCTTGTCTTTATTTTGGTTTCACCTGAACAACTTGGACTCCTAACAAGATTGGATTTTCATTTTTCTCTCCTGGAAGAGTGGGAGAAACAGCTTTCTTCCCAACAATGCGCTAGCCTGCTGTTTTCTGCTTCACTGGACCCTTACTTACCACCTCAGGCTGCTTCTAGTTCCTGGAAACAATGTAGACACCTGTTCTTCAGCCATGGTTGCAGACATGGTAGATTTATCTCAGTTTTGTGGTGCTTTTAAGCTACTGGACATTTCCTTCAGTCAGCAAGCTCCCTTGGAAGTGCTGGTCTGTGAGAAACAGATAAACAGTTTGTTGGACAAGTGCACTGTAGGTAGAAGATGAAATATTCCCCAGCCCGGGTAGAGAATCTTTTTTGTGTCTCTGCCAGGTCATGCACAGAAATGAAGTTATCTTGTTAGGGAGTCCAGCAGTGTTCTGCTGGGCTTGTAGCTGTTAAGTAAGACAAATTATTAGGAAGAATTGAATTACAAAAATGTGGAGGTTAAGAGGGTTTAGGAGATCTCGTACAGCTCTCTGCATGGAGACATGATCTAACAAATTCTGTATCATCAGCTGGTTGTGGGAGAAGCAGACAAAACTCAGTCAGGCTGAAGAAAGCTGAGTGCTGGTCTAGCACAGCAGCAGGTGGGAAGTAGTGAGGATGAAAGTGATCTTGGGGGGCTTGTTAACTCTTGGATATCCATTAAAAACAGAAAAGTCAATGTCATGTCTTTGTGGGGTACCAGGCCTGCTTTTATTGGCTTTCCACAGAGCACAGTGTCAAACTCTCTTCTCCTCTTCAGTGTTTCCAATGATAATGGGCTTCGGTACATACATGGGCATTTCATGCTCTGGAGCAGTAACACTGGAATATGTTCTGCTCTTGGATGTGACAGAGTAGTCCAACAGAGAGGTACAACTTCAGGAATGTATTGAGGGGACAACAGGACCTGTGCATTACCTGCAACCTGTATGCAGCTGCTTCCAGATACAAGGTGCATTTCTTGGCGTCCTTATTTATTGTTAATGGCACATCAGTTCTTCTGGGATCCTACATTAGCCCTCTTCTGGAAAGAATCAGAAAAAGACTAAATGTCTGTCAAGTCACTTTAATTTTTGGGATATCTTTAGGCATCATGATGACAGGAAATGTCTAAAAACTCAAGTGAATCAGAACAGGATCTTCTAAAATTCTCATGTTTGATTCCAAAACATCCTTGCGGGAGAAAAGGCTGTGGGTGCTCCCTATCTGTATGAGTGAGATTAGAATTTGAAAATATCTGGTATCTCTGCACCCCCATAACTGCCCTTTGTGTGGTGCTCTCCCTTTTCATGGGCTACAATAAGACAAAATATGCAAAGATGTTGTAGATTTCATTAGTCACACTGGTTTATTCAAACCTCTTCTTTGCATAAGAAACCAAGGCCTGCACTGATCTCTGGGAAAGAATGTGCTCACAGCTTGGAAAAGCCGTGTGCTCAAATGGCACTGTGGCACGGCAGAGGTCAGCAGCTCAGGCACAGGAGAGGGGCCCGGCTCTAGGGTTTGGTGCCATCATTTGCAATTCAATCCCATGCAGCTCCCTCTTAGGAGAACAATTCACTAAATACAGAGTTGTTCTTTTTCCCTAATTCACCATATAATTCACCTCCCAAGTTCAATTAAGAAGCAATCTGTTTGTGACTGGAAGCAAGCTGCATTTATTTAGAAATACAAAATTATCCTTTGCCTCAGCAAAGACCGCATGCCTTAATAATTCTGGTGATGAATGGCTAGTTGGGGTTTCCTTTAAATGGAATGGGATATTGTGTGAAGAATAGCATACTTTGCAGGGGTGGGGGTGAGAGAAGTCCTGGGGATGTAAAACTGAGAAGAGGAACTTTTGTTGAGCTTGGGCTTAAGGAAGTGACGAAGACTGGGCATGAAAGAAAACAAAGGGAAATCTTAGGATGGGACATTGAAGCTGGAAAAGAGTGATAGAGTTCAGAGCAATCCATCTTGTTGAATCAGGCTTGTTCCTGTTCACACATCTAGTGGCTTTTGTCCAGTCAAGCTCTGTTAAACTATGGCACTTCCTTTGGGAGACAAACCCCTGATTTACTGTGTGTCTTGGACCAGGAAGCTCTAACCTATAGCCAGCTGAAAGTCTGGGTATTTTATTTTCTTCTGAATTGTTTTGTAGCTACCTTTCATCATAATTTCCTGATATTCTTATCAGTTATAGTAGTATAATGTTGGAGATTTGTTACCTTCCTCTCAGTCCTTCTCCAAAGTGTCATGGATATACCTTTTCCCCTGTCCTTGCCCCGTTGGATGGGCTGGAGGAGGATTTGCTAAAGCCAGCCCCAGAGCAAAGGAGAATTTTACAGCTGGCAAAGCAAGACTGCTTCAGTGACTGGAAGATGTCCAGCTGTCTTGAAAGTGAGACATCCCTCTTGGAAGTGTCCACACTGCATCCAGCAGTGCCATATGACTAACAGTGTATTCTTTTCTGCATGTGGTGGTTTACCATGATCTTCATGCTTTATCTTGCCACCAAGACTGCAGAAACTTGCTCTTGCAATACCTCTACAGAGATCAGCTCATTTAGCTCCTGCTCTCAGTAAACCTCCATGAAATTAGCCTTCCCTAGAAAAGACTTTCTGCCTATTCAGCATATGGAGAAACTAAGGCATGGTAGGGTAATGAGTTGCAAGGTGTCACTGTAGGCTAGGAATAAATCCAGGAAAAGAGTCTAGCTTTATCAGGCATTTAGTCCCTGCACAGGGAAAGCAGACAATTTGTGTGGCCAGCAGACCCCCAAATGGCATTACTGATAGCTGCTGTCCTTTCCACATCAGAGCTCTGCCAGCCGGCTCACCAGAGATGAGTCTCTGCTCTTTTTTCTTTTGCAGGAGGCCTGGGAGAAGAGGTGTCAAGTGAGAATGCCACTTCAACTGACCATAGTGACAAAGCAGTTAAAACGGGTAATGTGGTACCCCACCCAGACCTTTGGGTATCTTTTATTTACTTTTTTTACCCTCTGTAAAAACATATTTTTGTCCTGTTGTGTACATGTGTTTGCCTCCGTTTGTTCCTGGGAGATCAGCCCTGCCCAGGCATTTTTTGCTGTTGGTGAACTATCTGAAAGGGTGGGTTTGCCCTGTATAATGTACTGGGTTGACCCCAGCCAGAAGCCAAGCAGCCAGTCACTATTCCCCTCCACCAGCAGGAGAGGTGAGAAAGCAGGAAAAGCAAGAGTGAGAAAACCCATTGGTTGAGATAAAGACAGTTTAATAAGCAAATGAAAGAGGAAAAAATACCCAAAGTTATATAAAGGCAACTGCTCACCCCACCCACAAGCAGCCCCTGCTAGAAGGATGTGTCATGCCTCTCCAGGGAGGAGAATTTAACAAATTTCAGTTGTTAAAGGCAGAAAACTTTATCAGGAGTTAGGAGCAGTCAAGAGCTGTTGCAGGACTGGTGCAGAGAATTTGCCCAAGTTGCTGGCGAGGAATGGAAGTGTTGGTGGCACAGAAGTGTGGACCCAGAGTCCTTTGTGCAGAGCTGCTGCTGCACCAGGCACAGGAGAGTGCAGGGCAGACAACTCCTCACTTGGGTTTGCTGTCAGGAGCTGTTTATTTACAAATTCACAGAGATTTTGGGCAGTCCCAGGAACAGTTTGTGAACAGAAGACAAGGCTACTTCTATCTTGAGACCCTCTCTCTTCTTCTAGTTGCGGTCCTTGTAATGCAAGTGCCTGTGCTAGTGCCTGGTGCCAGCAGTGCCAGGTGTATGCAAAGAGCAGGAGAGTGGGTTTTTCTTCACTGGGAGAGCCCCAGCCTCAGAGCAGCTGCCTTCCAGGATCCAGCAGCTGGCTTGGGGATGGGGCAGCTTCTGACTTGCCAGGGAGGTTCTCAGGAGTACAGGGAACAAAAGGCAAATTCTTATCTTTGTCCTGCAGCTCAGAGCAAGGTCTTCAGCAGGAAGGGCTTGACCTGGTGAAGCAGGAGGGAGGGTTTAAAGTTCATTCTTTTCATCCCCCTACACTGCCTGAATTTCCTTCCCATTGTATTGATCCCCTCAGCCTTGACAGTAGTGGTTTGCTTACTGGTGCTTCAGCTGGAGGGATGAATAGAAGCAGAGCCTCTCAGCAGCCCCTCTGGTCACTAGAGGAAGATCTTAGCAGGACCTGTGCTTTTTAATAACCTGGCAGCCCATGCCCCAGACTTGGAAAGCAAAGCTGTGGTCGGTCTTGCTGATTTACATACAAATCACAAGACCACAACGAGAGCTTAGAGCTGTCCTCTGGAGCTTTGCAGCAATCCCCTGGGGAGCCACCATCAGCCGTGCTGCTCCTCAGTGTGACAAGGATGTTCACCTTGGTATGACCCTTTAGGCAAACACTCTCTGAAGACATAGCAATACCTATACTCTGTTATTCCTTTGCCCTAGTCCAGCTGACACATTGGCTGTCAATACAGGCAGCTTATCTAACAAGTGGTATGTCTACAAAGTCCTTACACAGGCTTGTAAAGCCCAGCTGGACTGTGGCTGCTTTGAGGGTTTGAGTTGCCCATGGCACATCAGTTAGTAGTGAACAACCAGGAACCTTTGAGTAAAGGATATTTTCTCTGTGTCAGACTCACACCACACTAAAAGTGCAACTCTGTAGGCATAACCAGTATCTGAGCAGAGCAGCAGCAGCAGCACAGTTGCAGGGCAAGGTTCAGGGTCTGCCTAGAAGCCTGTATGAATCCTCTGGCAGACTTTAAGGCCAGCACCCAACACCACATAGCCAAGGCTCTTCTGCCCTTTGTAGCAAGAAATGAGATGTGTTCTGCTTTCTCTTTTGTATTTTTGCTCCTTTTCCTTAAAGTGAAGAGATTCGATGTGGATGGAGATTTGCACTTCTATTTTTCCATCCTGAGCATCTCTCCTCCAGCAGAGACTGTCCGATCTTTATAGATTTCCAAACCACCCAAGACCTGGTATGTGAAACAAAAGTAATACTTCTCAGCCTTGACTACAGATTTCAGTGTAAGGAGTCTGTCACCTTCTTCCAAGGCCAACTTAAATGAGTAGTTTTTGGTATTGTGAAACTATTCCCAGCAGAACAAACCATTCTCTCAGCAGATGAGTGGATGGGTAGGGCAAGTTGAGAATATACAGTGATGTCGGGGCTTGTGTGATTCCCACCTCCTGTTCCCCTTGTTTAAGTGCTGTGTCCCCATCTATGAAGTTGCTGTCTCAGAGAGTGACTGGCTAGAGACAGGGAAGGATGTGCTTTTACACCTTAATGGGAGAACAGGTTTGGCATAATGCATATGGAGGCTCCAAAACAAGAAGGATCAGTTTGCTATAAATTAACAGTCTCAAAGTCCTGAACAAATCACTGGCAAATCTGGCTATGACTTCTGGTTTAGTTTAACATAACACCTTGCTTTTTCTTTTTTTTCTGAAGCTTCAGGGTATTACCCGAGGGCTGCATATGGAACTGTGGAGGATTTAAACAGTGTTGCCACTCTGTCTTGCAGGGGGCAGGCAGAACACAACACTTGCAAGGAGCCTGGAGAGGAAGGAATATACAGATGAGTCTGGGATGGATACACACTCCTCTCCCAGAGTGCGCAGGGCAACCACATCCAGGGCTGAGAGGATCTGGCCAGGGGGTGTCATCCCCTATGTGATTGGAGGAAATTTCACTGGTCAGTAGTGAAAACACTGCTGTCTGTTTGCTATGGGGCTTGTGTCTCAAATTGTGTGGGAAATCTCTGGAGCAGAGTTCTCCCACAAATGATTCAGGTCCTTGGGAATCTGTCTCCTGAGGTAGGGTGGGCATGTTGTTGCACAAGGAATTGAGCACTGTGAAAGCCTGAAGCTGAGGTGTGAAGTGAGATGGTTCTTCTCTTGGAGTCCAAGAAATAATTGAGTGACTGAGTCACATTTCTTTAAGGGCCAGCACCTGTGAGCTGTGCTCACCCTGTGTGTTTCCAGGAGGATCCTCTCTGCTGTTGGAAGAGCAGGAGCAGAAGTACTCTGGATTCCTGACAATAGCTTTGTCTTGGTCTTGAGGAGCATCTGTAGCACTCATGGGTCTTGAAAGATGTGCGTGGTCGTTACTTTGTGTCATGAGGGCAAATCTGGCACGTCACTGAGTAGCTGGTGTTCAGATCAGAACACCTGGCAGCTCTGTCAGAATGGCCTGTACCTAGAGAAGTGACATGTTTTATATGCACAAATATTGATGTACTTAATCTGTAAAGTTTGCTACCTAATTTAATTAGAGCAGTTAATTCATCAAGCACAAGGAGAGAAAAGATGATACAAGGAGCTGGTGCTATAGTTGGAAGTGGGCCCCAGAGTCCTAGAGGTGTCTACATGCATAAGATCAGTCGTTTGAAAGGTTGCCTGTTCCCACATCCAGATGAAGTCTGTTAGCAATTTTCCTGAAAGCCAGGCCTTCACTGTTTGCTCTTCTTGATTTCTTTTCCAGGAACCCAAAGAGCTATCTTCAAGCAAGCAATGAGGCATTGGGAGAAGCACACTTGTGTGACCTTTGTGGAGAGAACTGATGAAGAGAGCTTCATTGTGTTCACATACAGAACATGTGGGTAAGTGATGCACACATTCCCTGCAGCTGTCTATTGCAGACAGCCCTTTCAGTGACATATGTCTTTGTAAGTCTAGCCCAGAATAGACCAATGGCTACATTGAAGAAGCTGTCACAGAGATGCAGCTGGTCACTTCAGTGGGGATTGCTAAGATACTTTGGTATTTGCTCAGAATGTGCTAAACCTTTCTGGATTCTTTTTTCCTGCGGTAACACTTAAGTGAATATGTGCATGTTTATAGAAATACACTTCTTTCTTTCTTTTCTGTATACATACATGTAAGTACATATAGTATATACAACTGCTGGTTTGTCCTGAATCCTGCTGGATGCCATCCCTCTGTTCCTATGTTTCAGAGTTCCTCAAGTCACTGATGTGCTGCCTGGGTTTCTGGGTTTTCTTTTCCAGATGTTGCTCCTATGTGGGTCGCCGAGGAGGGGGCCCTCAGGCTATATCCATTGGAAAGAACTGTGACAAATTTGGTATTGTGGCTCATGAGCTGGGTCATGTTGTGGGTTTCTGGCATGAGCACACACGGCCTGACAGGGACCAGCATGTCACTATCATCAGAGAGAACATACAGCAAGGTAAAATCACACTTCAGGTTATTCCACCTGGCTTTTGGCTGGGTATAAACCTTTCTTGCTACAGTTGTGGAAGAGGCTGGTGGTCTGTGAATTGGGATGGAGTAAAAGAAATATTGCTAGTCCTTGTCTAGAATAAGGGTCAAAATAGCTGTATTAGTAGACACTTTGGATGTCCAGTCGGAATTATTGGAACGTAGAAGCATATCCATTTCGTTCTAGGCTCCCAGAGGTAGAAGGCTTTTTCTTTTCTTTATTTTCTCTAAAAGCAATTTGTTTCTTTTCCTTTTTGTCATCACAGGTCAGGAGTACAACTTTTTAAAGATGGAAGCTGGGGAAGTGAACTCGCTTGGAGAGACATATGACTTTGACAGCATCATGCACTATGCTAGGAACACATTCTCCAGGTGATAATTCAAGATTACATGTCCTTAGGACTATTTCTGGTAGTTGTGGTTGACTGAGGGGTACATAGAGCCTAGAAGGAGACCTCTGATCTATTGCTGCCTTGCAAGGCTTGAAAAATATTTGAAAAAGCAAGGTGGGTGTAGTATAGTGGACTCCTGTCTTCCACTTTCCACTGTATTTACTCAGTAATAATATTGATAATCTCAGAGAGTTTCCAAAGCCTCGTTAACATTCTTTGCGGCCTTTCCAGGCAGCATGTGTGTATCTGTTTGTGTATCTGCCCATGTGCAAGGTGGGTAATACTAAAACAAGCTTTGAATCTCTTGGTTGTTCAGCTTATGCTCTGGAGTCACAATACTGCCTTCACAGTCTCTAATGGCTTTGCCAATGGAGAATTTAACTCTAGGTCATGATCTTTAATCACTTGGATATATTTTTAACCATTTATGTGTGGCCTTTCAATCACAGCCTCTGCAGCTATGTGATTCTGTGTGACTGAGTTTTTTCATGGAGGAGTTATCAGTCTCCTATCTTGTCCCTCCAGATGGAGCTCATTTTCTGATCAGACTGCTCTACTGGATAGAGAGGTGATATAAACATAGTTATGCCTGGATTTGGAATGAGAGTTACTGGATGATCGGCTTCATTTTGACACATTATTAGAAGTTTTCTTCCATAAATCCTACTATTGCTCTTTTCCAAGAACTTTCTGTCACTACATACTATGAGTAAAGAGGTGGAAGGTACAGTGGAAATATTCACACCCTTGGCAAATTTTTGTTGCAAAAATTAAAGGTGTCTTTGGGACTTTTAAAATTTTCTTACCCTCCTGTTTTATTGAAGGGCCAAGCCTGTTGCTTTGTGATTTTGTTTTGACAACTTCACAGCAACCAGTGGAAAATTACCAAACATGCTGAAATGCTACTTGTTGTGGCAGGAGGAGATGGTGACTGGGCAAGGGTGTTTTGCAGCCTTCGGAGATTTCTTTGCATCAGATATCTAAAGCAAACAATTTTTCTTCCCTTGAGGCATCTGCTGGACCCTTCCAGCATTTGCTAAACTCTAAATGGTTAGAATTGTCTTTCACAAAAGCGGGATTAAGTTATTACTGCCATTTATATTGTGGATGCCTTTAAGTCTAAGTCTCTTGAAAACCAGGGTCCTTCAGAGTACTGCTGGGCCAAAATGGGATAAAAATGGCAAGAGTCCTTCTGTATTTAAATTGGTGCTTGATAGGATTTTTAAGTCTGTTTCCTTTAAGCCCTTTGTGTCTGTGACCCACCCTTTCCCAGTTGCAGTCTTTGTGCAGTAATTGAACTGAACACTAAGTGCCTCTGTGGGCTGATTGTGCTCTCACCATAAATAAGCAGTGCTGGGAATAGGCTTTTACTTTGCTAAGACCTGTCTTGACATCTGCTCCCCTAAGGGAGTGATGCATTGACCAGCCACAGAGACTGGTGGGTGTATGCACGTATCCTTCCCACCTCACTGAGGTTTGTGAGTGCTGTCCACCTGCAACCCAAACTGACAAAAGCACAGAGCCCATGAATATATTAAGTTCCAGCAAGTTTCATTAAGATCAGTGGCTAGGAAAGGGAGAGAGTTCCTGCATGGCCTTGCAAGGGAAGAGCTGCAGTGGGTGTGTTAATACATTAGCAGACATCAGAAAGGCAACATAAGGTGGTGTGAGCACCCAACCAGTGGAGATGGGATGTGTGAGTGAGCAGGGGAAGGACACAGAGTCTTGTCTGTGACTCACTCCCTTGTAGCAATTCTTACCTGGCACTTAGCACAACTAAGTGCAACTTGTTTTTAACTCCTGTCAGTATGGATGATAGCAAATCATATGGTGCTTGCCACAGTCAAATGCCACTGTAAATCCTAGGCCCTTTTTATTCTAAACTTTGTACCTAGGACAGAAAGGTACAGCTTTTCTGGGACATGATGAGTCCTAGCAGTGGAAATTTTTTCCAGTCATACTTTTGAGAATTGGTGTAGAGTCATTCCCCCTTTCCATTTCACAGCAAAATATGTCTCTCATTTGTGTCTGTGGCTAATAGAAATAGGAGTATGGCACAAGAGACTGTAATGACAGCAGAAACAAGTTTTTACCTTTGGAATTTCTGTTCTCATCTATGTCAGAAAGTTGTCTGTTTTTCAGGGTGTGACTGCAGGCTTTTATTTCCTGGTGCATTCCTTACTGACATGGCAGCAATCTAAACTGAAAGTTGCTGTATCATTAAACAAATTATTTTATAGCTGTCATGACCCATAAATGGCAACTTAGCAAGAAGAAGGTTTAAATCTCCACAAAGCCCTAAGCAAGTAGCTGGTTACCTTAATTCAGTAGGTGGCTTGCTAGTAGATGTGGCAGCACAGTCTGGAGTTGCAAAACATGGCCTCTGCAAAGCTCGTGTTCAAATCAGGATGTAGGTAACACTGCTTCCATGTCCAGGGACATCTTCTTGTGTTTGCACTGTCCTAATCCTGCAGAAGATATACACACATCCTCCACAGGTTTTACTGTGTGAAGAGTCATGTTGACTCTCTTCTGCACATGGAGATATAAATACTGAATTGGGACAAAAGGTAGCTGCCAGCGGCTGGGTCCTTAACCTGCCTTGAATATCTGCTTCCTTGAATGTTGTTTAAGCACCTGTGTTTGTTATCTGGTCTATTGGGACATGAATGTTTAGCATTTATTGAGATCAGTTGATAATTTCATAGCATTGGCATGGCACTTTGCACATTCAGGGTACTGTAGGGGTGCTAATGACTCTTGTGAGTCTCTTCTCAAACTCTGTTGTTCTTAGCTGGTAGGAATAGTGAGGTGTTGTGCTTGACTTACCACTGCATTGGGCAGCTAATGTATGTCCTGCCCATGCCTGGACAGCAAGAGAATAGGAGATCCAGGATTCCTGGGTTCTTTTCCTATCTCTGGGAGGAGAGTTTAGGTATGTTACTCAAGAATGGTTCTTGTGTTAGACTTCCTGAGTTGCTCTGTTTAATGACGTCCACTTGGTGTTTATTAACTTGTGAGTCAAAGTATTTACACTTTTAGAGACAGTCACCAAATGTACAACTTAACATTCTAAGTGTTTTTAAGCAGATGGGGTTTGGGTGGACAGTGTGGGACTTTTGGGACTTGTGTGGTTTGGGCCAGACAGACTTTCCTGTTCTTGGTTCCTTTGATGGCAAAATGAGAGAAACTGTACTTACTGCTTTGTAGCTGGGAGTCACGTTCAGCAATGCATGTGAAAGGAGAACAAAATTCAATTGGAGTTGAAAAAGCAAAACCAGAAATCTTACTGCCCCAGCCTAGAGTACAGCCTTCTGGAAGAAAATGTGTTTGGCAGGTAACAAGGGTAGTTTGAAGTTATGGGTTGTTTGCATTGTGTGAGCAATGCCCAAGGTATACACTATGTACAGAAAGCTGAGGGCTCTGAGTACTGAATGAGCTGTGTTGTGAGGGCTGGAAGGGGAAAAAGAATCAAAAGTTTGCATGTGCAAGTGGTGGTTTTCTATTAAACTCTGTCATTCT
Source organism: Pardalotus punctatus (assembly GCA_013400915.1). Taxonomy (NCBI): domain Eukaryota; kingdom Metazoa; phylum Chordata; class Aves; order Passeriformes; family Pardalotidae; genus Pardalotus; species Pardalotus punctatus. The sequence goes on along the minus strand of VZTX01017886.1, from coordinate 33,254 downwards.
TCTCTGGTTGAGCCTGGAGATCTGCAGAATGCATTTCAGACCACAGAAGTATGTTCTTGCCAAATGCAGAGTTCTTCTGTGAACTCCTGAGGAGACTTCAAGATTTACTTTGAGCAAACTGACCTGTTTCTATGTTTGTGGTGTTTCTGGAATTGGAAAATTTATTTTCAATATATAAAAAAATTCAGCCCAAGGAGTGCAGCTGGCACATAGAATGCCAAATTGAATTTATAAATCAAAATTTGATGGGTTCCCCTCAGATCTTGTAAGTACTGGTTTTGGTGCTGATCAAGAATTTTTTTACTGCTGAAAAAACCCCAACATCTCCCATGCAACAGCTGATTCCAGTTTTCAAAACAGGTTAAATTCCTTCCCCTCTATTTCTTTCTTCCATTTGAATATTTACTAAACAATTTTCTCCCCTCTGGCCCCACCTCTGGACTAGGCAGCACTGAAATGATGGCTTCTGCCCTGATTCCCCATTGGACTCTCCGGGCAGTTATATCCTGTCCTTCAGAAAGAGCAATCTGCCTCACTGAGCTGATGCTGAAGGTTAAGCTCTGTGGTAGCCTTGGCATCCCCAAGCTTGTTTGGCATTTGGGGTTGCAGTGAAAAGTTCCTGTTGACTGGACAGCCTGGCTGCAAGAGCTTGGGTTTTGCCAACCTGGAGTTCAGGTTTCTGATTCCCTCCCTCCCTCCCTCCCTCCCTGCAGTCCTAGTGCTCCCTTGGGTTTTTCTTGTGTGCAAGCTCTTGCTTGGATGCACGGACTGCTTTTTGATAGAAGTGAGGCCTGAGCTTAAATCCTTCGCTGGACTGAGATCAGAAGTGCCATAAAGAGCTCCTGAGTGTGAAGCACATGGAAGAAATAGTAGCAAGTAAAAATAGGCAAGAGACAAATGGAGTTACTAACTTGGAAACTCATACAGAACAAAGACAGAGCACATGATCTATTCCTCTTGTCTGTGGCAGTCCCAGTCACTGCCAGCCAAACCCCACCTGCTACTGAGAAAACTCCCCTTCCCTCTGCTCCTTTGGCTTAAATGCCCAATCTGTGCTCCAGCTGAGCCAGATGTGCCATGAACCTTCTGCAAGAATATTTCATTGCTTTTTCTGATTTCTGGCAAGGAATGTGCTACCTCAAACAGAGGCAGCAGCAATTTTGAGATATCCAAGAGGAATTTTCTGGCTTGGTGGACTTGCCTGTACATTTGGAAGCTGTCTGCTCTAGTGAGAAGGCTGTCCTGAGATGTGCAGTTATTACAAGCTGCACCACTCTTGCTTATTAGCATGAGATATATGGTCAGGGGGATGGGGTGTGGGAGGGCTGCCAGCACTACTTTCTGTTCATTGTGTCACTTTGCTTACTTCACTGCTCTGTGTCTTTCTGTTCTTCCCTTTAGAGGGGTTTTCCTCGACACCATCCTTCCCCGTCGTGATGATAATGGGGTCCGGCCAACTATTGGTCAGCGTATTCGCCTGAGCCAGGGAGACATCGCTCAGGCAAGGAAGTTGTACAAATGCCCAGGTAAATATGGCTTGTAGAGATGGATCCTGCTTTATTGTGGACACGTGGTTTATGTGGAAGGCATTGGAGTTCAAGGGCACCTTAATGATCCCTTTGAGAAAAGGGACTTGGGAAATACAGACTATCAAATGCTTCAGGCTGGAGCTGTGGGGGGGAAGTGAACTTGCCTAAAATGTGTCTCCTGTTAGTACTTTGCCAGTGTTCTTTTTTGGTTTAGGGCTTCAGATTGGTCCAGTGTAGGCTCTATTCATAGAAAAATTAAACCAGTGTACAAGACCATGGATAGAATGGGGACTTGGAGTTAGCAAAATGGTGGAAAGATGTCTGGTAGACTGAGGTCATGGAAAGTGGTCAATAGCTGGTGTGCAAATCCACTGTTTTTCTGTGTCCAGCTACAGGTCAGAAAATGAGTCCATAAGGGTCTAGAATGAATTCTGGGGGCTTCAGGGTCTGTATGTTTGAGGATCACTGCTTTTAGCTTATAGTGGGTGGTGTAACTTTTAGGTCTGTTAGTTCTAATTAATGCTTTTTTTCGTTTTACCTCATCATTACATTTTTCTTTTACACTCATCATTATCTCTAAATCGATTTTGGTTGAACAAAATGTTGCTCTTGAAAAATTATCTCATGGATTAGTTTAGGGGTTAATTTGTTTTGCACCATGCTTTTTGATTGAGTCAGACTTAATCCAATGAGGCTTTTCATTCCCATAGTTGGAAGAATCAATTACAGATTTAGATTTCTCAAGGCAAGCTGAAAAGCCACTTTGGCCTGAGGTAGTACCTAAAAGCTACAAAGCAACTTTCTTTAAAATGAGGCCTCTTCTGAGTCTCAAGTTTTCCATTTGCAAAGTAGAACTTTTCCTACTTTTTTTTCCCCACAAAGCTTTAGCAGAGGTTATTGCAGTTCAGAACATATTTGGCAGCAAAATAATTAGAGGTCTAAGCCTATTAAACATTTTTTTTCAAATATCTGTTGTTCTGCTTTGGTTTTTTTCTTTGCATCAAAACTTACACACAGGGTGCATCTGAGGAGAAGAAGTGCAATATATTTAATGACATTAACATCTTCATCTGCGATTTGAATCTGTAGCTTGAAAAGTTTTTTCCTCTGCAAAATACAAAGCAAAGGAGTTCAAAACCAAAGGACTTCAACTGTGTGTTGAAGCAGGGTCTGAACGAGACTTTAGGATGAAGACTTTGTTCAGTAGTCAAACTGAGGATTTTTGGGGTAAAGTGCAGCAACATAATTCAGAAGTTGAATGGCAGATGGCTTCCCCTTTAGAAAGAGAGTCTCCATCTGAGAATGCCTAATAATATCTCCCAAAAAAAGAGCTAGTATGGTAGAGGATGAGTTACAAGTATGCACTGGAATGAGCCAGAGCAACTGCTGTGTCTGTTGTAAGAAACAGGGGTCTTCAGCTCATTAGACTGGAGCTCATGTGTGTGCTACAGTTAGGGCTTGCTTAGCTTGTCCATTCTAAAGCCCTGCTGTTTTAAATTGCTCTTAATGCCCCAAAGATTAACCTGCTGGGTTAAAGTTAGTGCCAAGCCAGGTGAAACCAAATGAAATTTGCTGAAGGAATTTCTGGAAGGCAAGATTCAGTCTGCTACACAGTAGTTAATGCTAGATTTGCTGTGGCTGCACAGTTGAGGATTTGATGACTACAGTCACTACAAAAGCTTTAAAACAGCTCATCCTGCTATCTTGTGCTGTGCTAAAGGAAAGAGGCCTGTGTAGCTGTGCTAATTGTGCAGGAATGGTTAAACTCTAAATTGAGAATGGTCCTGCATTATATCCCCTCCTCCAGTTCCCTAGGCATTTTCAAAAAGATGCAGTGTACCAGTAACCAGCTGATGAGCTGTAAGTGCCTGTCACTCAACTGCTTAATTTACAAATGAGTTCTGAAGCATTCACCTTTCTACTTTGCTTTTCACCTCTGTTCATTTCTACCTGCTCAGTTTCTTGGATCCCAGAAGCATCAAACAGTTGCTTTACTGGACCTGTTGCCTTCTTTGCTGCTGAGTGAAGTACACTCATATTGCTTTTTGGGGTGCTCTGCAAGAGACTGTGCTCTACCCACAAAGAGACTTTGCTCACTGTTGTGCTTCCCCCTGCCCTGCAAGGAATCACTTTCTTCCATGCTGGAAGGCCAGCCTGTCCCAGAGTGTTTGGGATGTTGCCTCTGCAAGGGTTGGAGAGTTAGATAAGTCTTCTTTCGTATCTCAGCAGAGTAGTCTTTGCAAGCAAATGCAATAGTACCTGTTCCATAATTACACAGTCTTGCCAGTAGCTGTGTAATTACACTCTGGGAGAATTAAATCTGGGCTGTTGGAAGTCTTCATTGTGGTTCAGCCAAGGGCAATAATCTCATATCACTATGATCATGTTGTGTGTGTTTCCCATGATTTAGAGCTCCCTTTATCATTTCATGTTTGTTTAAATAGATTTTTGAGCAGAGAAAAAGAACATTTATTTCTCTTGGTGAGTTATGGATTGGAATTCCCTATTTATTAAAAAAAACAAATCTAAAACATTCCTTTCCGTGTCCCCATATTTGTTCATGTAGTCTGATCTGTCAAACTATGGATCAAACTTCCTTAGGGAAATAAGAATTCTGGCCTAGGTGACTCCTTTGCCCCTGCTTGAACATATTAAACTTTTTCAATGGAACCAGTCTCTTTTCACCTCCAGCTGCCAACCCACCCATCTAAATGTAATAATGGTTGCAAAATTAGTGTCTGATAACATCAAGCAGAGGAACAACCCTTGGCATTTCCATGAGAAAGGGAAGGCCTTGTTGGATCTTTCAAAGCACTGCTGCTTAATCAGGGATTTTTGGGGCCTGCCTTACCATCTCTGAGGAAACCAAGTTGCAGAGCCAGGGCAGCCTTAAAATATCAGTTGATTATGAAATTGGAAAAAACAACCAGGAAGCAGGCCAGCCAAGGTCCCTGCTCCTTGCAGTTGGTATTTGGATGTGTCTAGTGGGTACTCTCAAGGAAATGGGAGCTTTGATATTTGTGGTCCTCCCACCCAGCCGGTCAGCTGCTCTGCAGATGTGGATGGTCACTCCTTGTTCCAGCTTGGTCGTCCTGGCTCAGAGAGCAGAACTACAGTAGTCACAGCTTTTCCAGATGTTGGGAGCTGCAGTTCCCTAAAGGAGCATATGCATGTGCATATTCCTTGCTTCCCAAAAGTTGCTCTGGGATCTACGTTTCATCAACTGCAACAAGCCACAACACAGGAAGTTGGAGAGCAATGGGCTGCTGTGCTCATATTTTGTCCCGTACAGTGTGGTGGCCAGGAAAGTGCTGGGCAGCCAAAGCATGAGGGCAGTGGGCTTGCTCTGCTTTTGTTAGCATGTTTTAAACCCAAAAAAGACACTTGACAATATGTCTCCTTAGTTCTCTAAGGAGAACTTCAGTGAGCAACTTGTATTGAAGGGAAAACAGACTTGCTGGCAGCAGTTGTGGGGTTGTGATGTGGGGTGGGGTTAATACTTTGCATTTGATTAGTGAATTAGATACTCCTCAACTGAAACCTGAAGGTGCTGGCATGTGGAAGGAAGATGAAGAAAGAAGGGTGCCTCTTTAGAAGCTGTTCCCTCTGTGTCCTTGCACTGATCATCTTCTATCCAAGAAATTCTGACAAATTTCACATCACCCCTTTGGCAAGGTCTCAGGTGGTCAATGACCTTTGGCTAGTACCATGAATGAGCATTGTTGGGAGTACCAGCCACCAACATGCACACAGCAACCATGAGCAGACAGTTTGGTAGACCCTGATGCCTTTCAGAGTCACTCCTTTTTGACAAGCTTTTTTTTTCCCCCTCTCCTGCAGCTTGTGGAGAGACCTTGCAAGACTCCACAGGTAATTTCTCAGCCCCTGGCTTTCCAAATGGCTACCCCTCCTATTCCCATTGTGTCTGGAGGATCTCAGTGACCCCAGGGGAGAAGGTAGGTGCTACAGCAGCACAAGGTGTACTCTGCATTTTCCTCCTGTGAAGTTTTGCCTATGATGACAGTGTTAGTACCTAGTACCTGCCAGAAGATCTCTGCATGCCTGAAGTGCAGGAATGGAGCCTAGAAAAACTCCTGAGCACCACTCAGAAGAGAGATGGAGTCAGGAATACATGATCCTGAGGAGAGAAGTGGTGATGCTGGAGCATAGCCCCTCACATATCTGGGCCATGTGTTGATCTCTGATCCTCCCTCTCAGTTTGAGACTAAACCCTGCATGGACATTTCCTGCCACCTGTTAGCTTTGGCAAACTCACATTCCGAAGCCAGTCAGATGAGTTAGATAAAATGCGCCTCAGTCTGGGGTCCTGAAGGGAGCTGAGGAGCTGTGAGTGACATCCGTGGCTTGCCCCTGTCATGCAGGCATAATGTCCCTGTCAGGGAACTCCCACTTCACGCCTTGAAACGCCAAGCCCTGCTGCATACCAGTCACCCACCCTGTCCACCTTCCTCCCAGCTCCTTTTGTTTTATTGAACTTCCTGTAGAAATTAAATGTTTCCTTAATCCCATAACACCAGCCCTTCAGGCCTTTCATGCCGTACCAGGCTACAAGAATGTGCAGCCCACTTGGGAGCTCCTTGGCAGAGTGACTTTGCTGAGGATCACCCTCAAGACATGCTTAAGACTCAGACTTGGACAAAGAAGCGCAGAGCTCATTTGTTTTGCAACAGCTGCCTGGCTCCAGGACCTCGTTCTGTTACCTGCCAGCCCGGTCCCATGCCATGCTGAGCGCCTGCCATCAGCTGCAGGAAGAGCATCGCTGGGGCAAGAGGGCCAAGAGCTGTGCAGGTTTGAAAATCATGGCACTGAGAGTTTTATGGTGTCAGTCTTACTATAAACTCTCCCTTTGCTTCTCAGCCTCTTTAGAGTTGTGTTGGGAAGGACCCAGCATCTAAATGCTGAACCACTAATGTTAAAAAAGGAAATAAATAACTGATTTCAAATTAAATGCTTCAAATTACCTGTTTAATCCAATGCAGTGATTGGTACAAATTGTAGCTCTGAAGTGTTAGCTGAGAACAGATGTTGGGCTTATAGCATTTATCAGCATAGAAACAGATGAATCTCCTTTTGCTGTCCGAAGTCAGAATACTGCAAAAATGTGAAAAAAGTGAGTGACATCATTACAGACTGCACTCTGCATGCCCAGCCAGGACTTTTGGAGAGAACATTTCTGTGGCTATGTTCAGAGTATGGATGTAAATGAATATATGGGTCACATCTTGCAAGGAAAAAAATACAAGTACACCCGAAGGGTGACCTCCCAGACCAAGGCCTGTGATCCATCTTACAGAGGATGGAGACCAAAGTAATAACATTTTAATGCCAAGCTCTGTTTGGTAAAGCCACTGAACGCAATTGCATTACAGTGATGGTGTGAGTCTGATGGTCAGAATATGGAACCTAATTAGCAAAATTAGATATTTCTTAGAAGTATCATTTATATGTGTGGTTTGTGACAATGTCTTTCTCTATGATGTTCACATTATTCAAAACCAAAGATTAGGGCTTTAATTTTAAAAATCCAAACTTTTTTTTTAAAAAAAATAACATATTAGTAACTGAGAAGTATTGAATTTTAATTACAGAGTTGATAGTAAAGGGCTGTCTGCTGTCATGTATTGTCATGGTTTCATTAAAATACCTTGAGAAGCCTTTCTCTTTTGAGAAAAGGTGGTGTACAAATCCCACCAATGGTCCAACTGTCTTTGCCTGCATACTCACTTAGGCAGCACTGTTGCAAAAATGAAACAATCTGTAGGGTCATCTCTTTAAAGTAACTCCCTCCGGAAAGAGAAATGTGCACTCTCTCCTTTCAGATTGTGTTAAATTTCACATCAATGGACTTATTTAAAAGTCGCCTTTGCTGGTATGATTATGTGGAGGTGCGTGATGGCTACTGGAGGAAGGCTCCATTACTGGGTGAGTAGCCATTTCATTTTAGTTGCCTGTTGTGTATTCTTCACTTTGAAGTGTGGGTGGGGAAAACAAACAGAAACAAACTGTCCTTTGCTTCTAAGGACCGTAGGTCCAGCCGGCGCACCAGCCATCCCTTAGTGTCTCCATCCAGAGATGTTGGCGTGCTGTATACACTCCAAATGATCCGTGCTTCAAGCTTTTTGGTTGCAAAGGCTTTATTCCTTCCTTTTCCAGCTTGAGAAATGAGGCAGGGAGGGAAGTGAGCCAAGGCTCTGGCTGGGAGTGAAAATGTGGTCTCTGGAGTTTTATTATTACTCTTTCTTAAGTCCAGGGTAGAACTGTCAGGCAGTCAGAATGAGGCAGCTGCACAGCTCCTGACCCAAGCTCCTGCCATTATTTCTCATGTATTTGTGCTTACAAATACACAGTACTCTCTACTTTAAACCTCTGTACTCCTATCAGGGAACTTGCTAGACCATGCCTATTGTGTCAAATTGTGCAAGGACTCCACTCTGCTCCTGCCCCCAGAGATCTCTAGGAAGTGCAGTTCCTCTGTATCCTCCCTGTTTCTCTACCTCCTGCTGTCATAACTGCAAGTCTTCTGCCTTCCTGAGTTGTTCAGGAGTCCCACCTACTTTGCCACTGCCTCTGATCCTGACTTCATCCCCTAAGCTTGGTGTCCCAAACATGTAAAATGTGGCACTGCAAACAGCCCCTTCTGCCTGAAAGGCAAGGAGCAATAGGGTTGGGCAGCATCCCAGCTGTGTTAGAGGGGCTGCACCCCATGCTGCAGCACATGACTGGGCTAGTCAGCTTTGGGTTAGAGGGTTTCGGAAGGTTTGGATGCTCTCCTTGGCCCCGCTGGACATCCTAGCCCTGATGTCAGGTGAGGTGCTGAGGCTGAAGCCATGCTGCTTCCCAGGTTCCAGTGGGCCTGCCTTTCAGTGCAGTTGGCAGCCAGTTTTACTGTTTCCTGCCTCTTCTGGGGTTGGCAGCATTTATTGCTGTTCCCTGCTGCACATGCATCAGGTAACATTGCTCCAGCAGCTGCAACTTAGCTCCTCGTTATTTTTTTCTTCTGCTGAGTAATTTAAAGGTACTTCAGAAGCCAAGCACCTTCCTGTCCCCCTAGTGCAGGTGGACTTGGGAGTGTTTCCATCTGGAAGGAGAAGCTGCATGAGTGGCCATGGCTCCCACATGGGGCTGAGCCCATGAAATTAGGTCGGAAGAGGCTGACAGACGGCAATTCAGCAGGGGGTGGGGAGGAGGATTAGTGTGAATTGTGGAGGCATGGGCTTCTTGTGGAGAGAAAAAATACATGTGTGCTGCATATTTTCCCAGGGAAGTGTGTGAAAACCCAGCCTTTAAATGGTGTATAACTTTTTATGAATGGGCCCTTTATCACACTCTGAGGAGCTTGCTCATTCTCGTTCCTCATCTGCGTTTCCTCTTCTTGACACCCTTGTTAAACTCCAAGTCTAAATCCAGGAGGAAGTTGCTCAGTGACCCTCGAGGAAGGAGCTTTGCAGAGCTGATGGTGTTTTTACCATCACCTTTGGGAGTGGAGATGAGAGATGCTATTGATATGCTGCAGGGCTATCACACTGTTCCAACAGCACTGGGCAGGTTAGGGGCACAATAGTAGCTGAGTAAAACTTGATCCAAGATAATATTTGGATGGGTAACTCTGCAAGAGAAAAAGTTGGCAGTGAAACTGCTATTCCCAGCCAGGTAATGGGAAATAAGATGCTGTCTTGAAGGTAAGGCATTAACCAAATTTTTACTCAGTGGAAGTTGTTCAAAGATGCCTTTGCCTGGTGTTGGAAGGCCAGGATCCCTGTCACCACTGTCCTGACTGAATTCAACCTGAATAGCTGCTCTCTGCTTCTGTCAAATTCTGACTGGGATTCAGCTGGACAGGGTGCCAAGACCAAGTTGAATTCAGCATATAGCCCTGCTGGTGTCAGCTGAAGTGAAGAACCGTGTTTGCTCTCTGACCCAAGTGCAGGTCCCTGACTGTCAGTGTATACTCTCGGTGCTTGCTCTGTTTCTGTGGGGAGCTTCTGGCTTCAATAGGTAGAAGAGCACCAAATCAGGGTTATTGAGGTTGTTTGGGCTGCCCAGGATTCTTTCATCCTTACTGTAAAATGGCTCCTGGTCTCTTTCTCTTGAAAGAAATTTAATGACAGCTGAAGGTTAACTGGGATTTGTTAAGCAGAGAATGAGATAAGGGGTTTTTTCTCATCAGCATGGACATGTCCTGCCCTTGGTTTTTTTTGGACTATTTGCTCCTGGGTGCGAAGTGCTTAAGGAGTTTTCAAGGCTTAGCAGGTGGAAAGGACATTTCTCTAATGCCAAATATCTCTAGAAGGACAGGGGATGCTTTCCCACCATGGCAGCTCACTTGCCCAATTATGTGATCAAAAGAAGGAGCCCTTTTGAATTTACCAGGGCAATAGAGGCTTCATCCATAACTACTGGACTCTGCTCCCAGCTGAAGAGAGCATTAATTCATGTAGTAATTGAGAAGAATATGAATTAATGCAGAGGGGACACCAGACTTATTCAAAAGCACATGTGATGGGAGTGAAAGGGTATTTCACACAAGCACACTGCTTTAACCAAAGACTCATTGCTTCCCAGAGTCACAGGTGCCTGTTATGCTGTGTTGTCCCTCAGGAGATCATAGACATCTTTATTGTCTCTTTCCTGCCTTCTAGGTAGATTTTGTGGTGACAAGATTCCTGAACCAGTAATCTCCACGGACAGCAGGCTGTGGATTGAGTTCCGGAGCAGCAGTAACATCCTGGGCAAAGGTTTCTTTGTGCTTTATGAAGGTACAGCCCTTAGCTAGAAGTCTGTCACATTGTGCAGAGTGGACAGAACAAGATGCAAGGGTTTTATGGGATCAGCAGGAGTTCTGCTGCACTGTGTGGTTAAATACAGCCATGCTCTCGTTGTTATGAGAATTGGCAGATTTTGTGGCTTGTTTCAGTAGACAAGGCATGGATTTTTCAACTAGACCATCACAATTTGGGGGACACAACAAGATAGCAGCACAAAGCAATAGCTTCAACACTTAGGCCAGGTTCTGTTTGCTCTAGCCAACCCCTGCAAGCAGCAGTGTGCAGAGCAAGAGTTTCTTTCAGGCAAAATTCTGTTTGGGATCATACATTTTGTATCACTTAATACAGATTGTCTTGACTTGGTTTTGTTTGTTTGTTTGTTTTTTGTCTCAAATGCAAAGATTGTTCTTTTGTTTCTCCTTTGTATGTTTTACTTACAGAAGATTGGAAATTAGCATGTCAGATCTTCTATAGGTCAGTTACTTTAGAAACTTGCATGGCACTGAGATGATCAAACCACAGTCATTACAAATCAGTAACTTCTCTTTTCCATATATGCTTATTTTTTTGCAATAATGGTTCTAAAATGTATTAAAAACCAATCTTGTTTCCTGGGCGGCAGGAATTTTTCTTAGAAATAACAGTGTTGTCAACAGTATTGACATTGACTGTATTAGTAGCGACATTGCATCATCTTCTTTCTTCAGCCACAGGAACAAGCATAATGCTGGAACCCCAGTGCCCAAGTGTCTCATAAACTCATGAATAATGATACTAACAGAGGGAAGTGAAGCAAGCATGGGACTGTTGGGGGATGTGCAAATAAAGCATATGAGGATTGCACAGCAGTTTGGGGGTAACAAATCTGTTTCGTAGGAGAAATATCTGGTTTCTACAGGAACTGTTGCCCCAGAGACAGAGGTAGTTTGCCTGATGTTTGTTTTTTTTTTCTCCTGAAAAGCAGCTGTTGCCTTGTAATGCCCCCTTTATGGTAGTTTGTTGGAATTAGAAGTGATCAAATTAGTGTGTATGGTATCATCCTTCATATTGCTAAATTGTACTGGAAGAAAGAAAAATTTTACGTTAGCTACATTCCAAAGTCACTTTGCAAAGTGACTTTCTTTTCCCTTGACAATTTCCCATATTTCCTGTTGATTAATAAATCATCTCTAAAGGTTCAGTAAACATGAGCACTAGTTGCTTCACTTGACTTTTGAATAGAGCAACTGAAGGTAAAATGTGCATCTAGTGGTCGAACAAACTCCAAGTTTGCATTTTCCTGCCTCTTCAAGACTGGCCTTTTATGTAACCCTTTCCTGCAAGAAATTTCCCATTGGAAGGCTATGAAATCCATGGCTATGCCTGTGAGGAAGCACAGAGTATGACTGGTGTAAACCAGCGTGTACTACAGAGACAGTGATGGCCCGTTGCACAGTTCCTTTCTTATCTCAGCCTCCTCTTGTCAGAACAGCAGGTAGTGAGATTGTCTACATCTCTCTCCATAATTTATTTGATGAAATAGGAGATTTTCAAAAAATCTTCTTTAATCCCTATTTCCTGCTAAAGCAGGCTATGATAATGGCTTGTTTCTTTTGTCCTGTGTCAAGTGGCTTGCTCAGCTGTTTTGTGACTTCTGTTCTTAGGCAATAAGGGTAGTTTTTATTTCCAGGAGGGATTGCCTATAAGTCTTTAGTTTTCTGTCAGTTTTTGCCCCAAACCTTTCCCTTTTGCTCTTAGTTCCTCTTTTTCTTTTGAACTCCTCTCTCACATTTAGCACTGCTTCTCTGTCTTCTGCTTTAGAGACAGTCCATGTGAATGCTCATGCATCTGAACTTTCGTGAAAACTGGGGGTGAGGGCTGATTTTTGGATTTGGATTTCTCCAAGTCTTGGCCCTAAAGTTTTCAGAAGATGGGAGGAAAGAGGCAGAAGCATGTAGCCACATGATGGTAGAATTACTTGATACTAAATGACAGTTAATCTGGTGTACGTGTCCTCTTATTTCAGTCATTCTGTTCCCTTTCTTTCATGAGATTTAAGATGGGAAGGTGTTGGTGTTTTTGCCCTACAGCACTGCTGACAACCCCAAATTTGCCATCATTGTTGTCTTCTCAGGCCCTACCAGCAGGTGTTCTTTCCATTTTGCAGTAAGGGTCTTCCGAGTATAGTTGACACTCAGCTGCATGTCAGTGTGAACTTGTGCAATGGATAGAGAAAATATTATTTGTTGGTGGTCAGTTTCATGGCTCTTAAAAAAAGAAGTCAGTTCTCTGCTTTTCTAGTCCTCTTTTTGTTAGGTGGGAGAGACAGTTCTTTAACAGGTCCTTCAGAGGTTTTCTCAAGCACCACTTGTAGCTCTGAACATATGAACTCAAATTGCAATCTAAATTGTACTCTGCAGCTGAATTTTTGGGTGCAACTTTTTGGTGGTGCTTTAGCACTGATCCTGTATGAAAGAGGTTAGCTTTGCACTAATGAAACAGTGCTTTTGACTCGGTTACATTCGCAGCTTACAGTGCAAAACCAATGCAGTGTTACCCAATGCAAGCAATTTGCAGAACACTACAGGGAGACCTGAATCTGAATTGCTAATGCAATGCCTTGTGGGGAGAAGCCAAAGGTGAGGATGGTTGATATCTGGCAGGTGTCATCACAGTACCATCTCTTGTATTTTCTGCTGGTGCTTTTTGTTTCCTTACTTTAAGCGCAGCCAAAACATGCATGTGTTTTGTAGACATGTGTGTCATGCATCATGGGGTAACACAGGTTTTAGCCAGTGATCATACCTTCATTTCTTACGTAGTCTTGCAGACAATTTTGCTGAACTGCTTTTGTCTTCAAGATCTTTACTAGTTTTGTATTAAACTAGATTTTAATTTGATTTTCTATTTTGGCATTTAAACTTATTTTTACATTTGGCACTAAAACTTAATTTTTCTGGCACAGCAGTCAGCCTGATGGTCTGGTGGTGAACAGCTCGACTCACGCTTGTTAATATTGCCATCGTGTGGCTGGATTAGATTTCCAACTTCCCCCTTTCCTCTCCCCCCCAACTTTTCTTGGTTCTTAGTGCTGGTAGTAGGTTTCAAGCAGATATGAAGGTGAGCAGGAGTATGAATAAGACAAATTTATAGAAGTTCTCTGTCTCAGTGAGCTCACCTTCTGAGGACATTAGCACAGCAAGACAGGAGACACTGTTATTAAGACAAAATGTTAGATTTGTAAAAACTTCCATGACTTGTGTGTTGCCTTTGTGTAGCAAGCGATACTGATACAGATTTGATGAGAGAGGTGCATATGGAGCATCTACAGAGAAACCTGAAATCTCATGGTTTTACTGTTTCTTTTTTGTGAAGCTATTTGTGGTGGAGAAATACACAAAGATGCCGGTCAGATCCAATCTCCCAATTACCCAGATGACTACAGACCTTCCAAAGAGTGCATCTGGAAGATCACAGTTTCTGAGGGTTTTCACATAGGAATCACATTCCAAGCCTTTGAGGTGAGAAATGTCATTTTATATTATATTATAGATACTATTTTGCCTCTGTAGATGCTTTAAAATGAAGAAGAAAGTGGTGTAAATAGTAATAATAGTAATATTTTTACTACTTCAGAGTATCATTTATCCTTACCAGGTGTTTGCTCAGAGATTTTGAAGCCAAGTTTAAACTTTAAAGCAATAAAACAGTTTCCAAAAACTGTTACTCTAGAAAAAAGAATTAGAAGGGGCTCAAATTTTTGATGGTGTTAAATACGGACTTGTGAGTCCTTAAGTTTTCACTCTGGTCAAATGGAATTACGTGGTCACAATCCAGGCAATCCTGTTGGTGTCACTGAGACTTGTCAGATTTCAGGATGTGGCTCCCCAAAGAAACATTGTGTTCCCAGATGTCAGACAGGCTTTGAAGAGTTCACAAAAGGTTTTCTTCTGCTGGTTAAAGGAAATCTTACTCTCTTAGCTACATGCCGGTGATCAGTCTCTGATTACAGATGTTAAGTCACAGACAGGAGTGGACAGGACCTTGGTTGGTGCATAAATCCCATCTATCTCACAGGCTCCTGTGGCTTGTGTACAATCACCATGCTTGTCCTGTAGAGGCTGACACCACTACCTGCCTACAGCTATTCCCTGAACCTTTTTGTTTGCAGCTGTTCTGCTCTGTTTCTTACAGCTTCTCATGCAAAAGCAGTTTGTAGAGTCAGGGACTGTGTTGCACTGCAGGATAGCCATGAAGTAGCAGCAGAACTGAGGCATGCCTAGGCTTGAATGCAATTTGAGCTGCAGGAGAGCTCAGTGGCAGCCACAGCAAGTACTTAGTTGTAGCCGGTTGACTGGGGAGTTGATCTGTGGCCAAAGTCTGTGTCTCTAGTGTGGCTGAAAGAACTCTCACTGGTGAGGTCCAGGCACACGCTTTTCCCATTGCAGATTGAATGGCACGACGTGTGCTCTTACGACTACCTGGAGATCCGAGATGGCCTCACTGAACAGAGCCCACTCATCGGCCACTTCTGTGGCTATGAGAAGCCAGCAGACATCAAATCTAGTTCAAACAAAGTGTGGATGAAGTTTGCATCCGATGCAACCATCAATAAAGCAGGCTTTGCAGCAAATTTCTTTAAAGGTATGTGATTTAGTACCTCTCATAGTCAAATCTGAGGATGATTCATCCCTTAAGCTACTGGCATCCACAAATGACCAATTATCATTCTACCTACTTGTACTTAAGACCTGTTAGATTTGTTTGTACAAATGCAAATATCAAATTTATATACTAATTGCTTTCAGAGTGTAGAGGGGGTTGATGCGGATGCAGGATCACTGCCTCCCTGATTAGGACAGAAAGCAACTCTGCTGGACTGGTGTCAGCATAGATGCTGAGCAGCTGGACAGAATGTCACCTCCATTTAGCCGTGCCAGAGGACATGAACATTTTAAAAGAAAGTACTAATACTGCACAAGAAGTGTTAAAAACAGCTCTCTGGTTAAGTTCTATTCCAAAATAAACCTCTGGAGAGAGGGCAAATCTGAATGCAAATAGAGTCCGAGAAAAAAAAAAAAATACTGAGTCCTTTAGGAGACAAATGTGTTCGTAAACTGAGATTCTCTTCAGGAAGTGTAAGATGAAGATTTTTTAGTTTTTTCTTTTTTAAAGAGCTGGACCGTAGACGTGGTCCTTTACCAGCATCCTGGTGACTGGATAGAGACAAGAACCAGATATCTAACTGCTTGGGAAAATATCTATGGATCTGCTGGGGGGCAGATAGTCATGTTTGTCTTAGGTTCAGTGATAGCTGTGCAGAAATAGTAGTTGCAATGCCAATATTTGGATTGCATAATTCCTTTATTTATTTCTACCTTAACTTTTGTCTCGTGTTAAGGGTGTCATGGTCCATTTAGAGTTCTCAAATTTTCAGGAGAATGTACTCTGTGAATTAAACTTTATTTCATTAACTTAAAACAAACATGTCAAGGGTCAATCCCCTTTGCTCAGACTAGTCTATCCCATGAATTCACTTACTCACCATTCAAACAATAAAATTTCTTAATTTATAACCCATAATTCTTAAACCATGCACTCATGTGCCAAAAAAAAAAGAAAAAGATTAATTCACAGATTATATTGGCCTGTAAATGTGAGAGGTCTTAGTGGGCTGTGACAAAGGGTGATTGCAAGATCACTGGCAAATAACTGTGATATTTAATTTCAGTCCCTGGGCAACTCTCACAGTACCTAGACTTCCTTGTTTAAATTTCTCAGGTTCCGTAAAGGCACAGAGAATAGTTCTTCCTAAAGACATTTTGGCTGCTTTCAGGAGTGAACAGTGCAGGCTGACTGTGGCAGAGATGTCTTTCAGAGATTACTACTATCAGCACTACATGAAGACAAAGCAGACAAAGCAAGTCATTCTCTAAAATCTGGGGTTCACCTGGAAGTTTGAAGGGGAAGAAAGTTATACACCTGAACCTGGGGTGCTTTCTTTGTGATACAGATAGTCAGAAATAAATTTGGGTTTTGTTTTGTTGGGTTTTTTTATTTCTTTTTTCTTTTTCTTTTTTTCTTTTTCTCTTTTTTTAATGTAAAAATGTGTAAGCATGTACACTAGTACAATTGGAGACGCAGGTATTTTTTGTGCAGTTTTTGCTGGCCGACTAGATCTTCCAATGTCTGCTCAGATTTCTCATATTTGAACCAGAAATTATTAAGCTGTGGATGGTTAGGGTCTTTTTAAGTCCATGCCAGTAAATTCAGCTGAGGAGCAAAGCGTTTTCACTTGGACCAAGCATCATGGTAGTAATGGCTGCACAATTTCTAACCAGCTTGCATTGTGGGCAGAGCTGATGTCTGTGTGCAAAAGCTGGGTAGACATACTTGCAGGCTACTTGAGGAGTTTCAAGGTGGGATCTTAAGTCTGCAGCCTCTACCTCCATATCCAGCAGGATTGTGACTACCAGACACTCCATGAACAAAGGGAGCAAATTAGATAGCTCTGCAGGCACTCCTCAGACTGCCAGCCATAGCTGATTGAGCAATGGGTAAGCTTTGCCTTAATGAATTATGAAAGGAATAGAGTTTCAATTAAATGTCTTGCAACATTGAAAGAAAATAACTTAGCCTAAAAAACATCAAAGTTAAGGATGGAAATGAATGCTATGCTTTGTGAGAACATGCACTGGTAACATCTGACTTTTCAGAGAAAATAAACCTGCAGTCACCTTAGAGAGGGTAAGCCATTGGTCACACCCAAGATGCAGTGCCAGGAAGATATGGAGAGCAATTACCTCATGTCCCCCCAGTCAGGTATATCTCGTGGGATATCTCAGGATTATTCTTGTTAGTTATCTTCATTTTGGTAACAAATTGTTTGTGTCACTGAAGCCTGTTTTATATATGGTTGAAGTACTAGTTCACCTAGCTGGAGCAGGGGGGAAGAATGAGAAGGAGCAACAGGGTCGTGTACTGCCTGTGGCTCCCCATCCCATCCTGCCTTTGCACACCCGTAGCTTTGCTGAACGGACTGAGTGTAACTTGTAGGGGGTACAAGGCAGGGGCAGAGGAGTTTGGAGTGAAGTTAAGCCAGGAAAGGGAAGCAGAAAGGTGTTTTCTATAAGTGTTTTAACATATTTGTTTTCCATTTTTGTTTCCCAATACCTAAACCAGCACTCAAATATTTATATTAATTGGCAATAAATTAAATTAAATTCCCAAAAATTGAGTAGGTTTGGCCCAGAACAGTAATTGGTGGATAATTTGTTTATCTCAACCCAGAACTGTCTTGCTCTTATTCTTCCTGTTTTCTTCCTCATTCCACAGGAGTAGGGGGCCAGGGAGTGAACCAACAGCTAGGTGGGAGTTTGGCTGCTAGCTGAGGCCAACCCACCACAGCCATGTTAATAAAACCATCTGTTAAGGGATGCATGTGGAATCAGGGGTCAGGGTGAGAAGCCAGTGGCTATCTTTATATTAAAATGTCAGTTCAGGTTGTTGAGATGTGATTGAAGAACTCGACTTCAAAGTCTAGGGTGGCAAGACTTTATGTGCCTATGAAAAGACAGAACTACTTGCATGTCCTCCCAGCTCCTTTGCCACACCCTGTTCCATGGGGTATGACCTCCCTCAGCTCCATTACTGTGCGTGCCCTAACGAACTGGTTCCTGGTAGCTCAAGTTACTCAAGAGTGTGAGGAATTTAAAACAAACAAAACAAAACAAAAAAAATGCATATGAGAAGAAAAGGCAGTAAAGTCTTTACAGCCGACTGTGTTTTCCTGCTCTTGTCTAGAAAAAGCACTGTTGGCTAGTAGCAGTAATGGTAGTCCTTTATGGTTCTGGTGTTAAGAGTGTTTCAGCACTGGTGAGCTCTGCTGCAGTGCTTGCTCCTCAGTCTCAGCTCAGCAGTCAGTGCTCTGTTCCTTCTGTCCAGAAGGGTTGCATGAGGAATATCAGGGTGTTTGGGTGGTCAAGAAAGTGTGACTTGCTCTGGTTTTCTCCTGACAGAGATGGATGAATGTTCTCTGCCAGACAATGGTGGGTGTGAGCAGCACTGTGAGAACACACTGGGCAGCTACAAATGCACCTGTGAGCCTGGCTATGAGTTGACAGCCAATAAAAAGAGCTGTGAAGGTAAGTAACCTACAGATCAAAGCATCTGACTATAGGATAGGTACTAAAGCTAATAATGAAATTGAACAGTCTTGGAAGTGATTTTCCTTGCCCCTTCATCCTCTTTATTTCACTTTATTTTCCCATAACCGTAAATTTTTTTTGTTAGCATCTTCCATTGGAAGACAAGTTTTTGTTAAAAAACCTGAAAATACTCTGATTCTGTATTGCTAAACATCCCAAAAACCATTGTCCTTCATGGCCAGAGATTGCTCTTCAGACCAGATCTCCCTCAGTGCATAAGGGAAGTAGGTGTTACAACCTAACCATTGGGTGGCCCAAAAGTATTTAAATCTAAAGCTGAATTTATTTGTTTTTCAAAAAGGAATTTACTTCATATAATAAAATATCAACATTTTTTCTGTGTGCAAAACAGACTTTCTCCATACTGAAGAGAATTTTCCTCCCTTCTTCTTTTATGGAGGAATAAATTGTCTATATGTCTATAATAGAAGCTGTGTCAGCTTTCTAGACAGTTAATCTCATGCAACAAGTGTTGCTTCTGCCAACAGTACAGCTGTTGGTGTACTGAGAATCCATTCATTTTTCTTGTCTCAAAGTCCTGCCTGCAGAGACATATGGGAGATCCACTTGCTGTCAGTGGTGCTCTCAGCTTCACCAGGTTTGCCATGACTTCTGGTTTTGTCAAACTGTTTGGGTAAGAGTGCTATCAACTTGGTGGTGGCAGACTCAGGGGTCTTCAAAAGGCTTTTAGAACCTGTTTTTTTTGGGGTTTTTTTTAGTAATTTCTTGCAATTTTGAGCAATCCAGTAGCTATAACTTGGCAAGCTTTTTTTTGAACTTCACTCTTACCCTCCTATTTTAAGCTTCATTTGTAAGCAAAATAGAAAGGATAGTCTTTGAAACTGTAGCAATATATATCAGAGTAAATTGCTTTTTTTTCCTCCAAAACCACTTGCTTGCTACTCTATATTGAAGCTGCTCCCTTGGGTTAGGCCTCTTAATGCAAAATGATGCTGGGAACAAGACATAGAAAGCTTTTATTCCTGTGGGTTTTGAAGATGTGGCTATATCTCTTTACTCTCACGAAACACCAAGAAAAAAATAGAAAAATTTGCTTTGTTGCTAATAGAAGTCTGCAGTAAATGGAGGTTGACTCCTTTGAGCCCTGCCCTCCCACAAGAGGATGAAGCTGAGATGTTCTAAATTTTTTAAGGAAATGGCATAATAAAGCTATGTCTTGATTTTGTCTTCAATATTCCCTGCAGAAGATGTAGTCCACATATAATAAACCACTGAAGAGTTGACAGGAGTGTCTTTCCTATGATTCCATTATCTTGTAATTATTCCATTACTGATAAACTTGCAATAGTAAAGTTTGTAGCACTGAGTGTAGGTGAATTTACCAAGCTAGCCTTTACAACTGTGTTGTGCATGTCAAGTTGACTGATTCACAGTGAGCCCAAGGACAGAGATTAAAAAAGGAAATTAGTCTTACATGGTGGCTCTCAGGGCATAGCCTCACTGGGTGTGTTTGACTGGTGATTTACAGGAGGTGAAGTTTCTGTCTTCTTTGCGCTTCCCAGCATTTTAAGCCTGTTCTGGAAGCTGGGATTTGAACTGTGCCACCAACCAGAATCTGGTTCATTTGCTAGTTAGCACTGTGGCCCAACCTGTGTGTCTGAACAGAACCAAGTAAAACTTGTGTTCATTTATTGCCTCTCCAGCTGCCTGTGGGGGCTTCATCACCAAGCTCAATGGGACCATTACTAGCCCTGGATGGCCCAAGGAATATCCTACTAACAAAAACTGCGTCTGGCAGGTGGTAGCTCCAGCCCAGTACCGGATCTCTCTGCAGTTCGAAGTGTTTGAGCTGGAAGGCAATGATGTACGTAACCAGTCCCTGCATCTCAGAGGTGGGACTATTGGCTAACTCAGAACTGGATAAATCCTTGGGGTACAAGGAAGAGGAGGCTCTGTCTTACTGGTGGAGCTTCTGGTTGTTTTCCCACCCTCGATGTAATTATGCCAATAACAGCGACTGTTCTTGAAGTCCTGATCTGCTTTCTCTACAGAGTGGAAGGATTAAAGCTGTTCTATTATAAGTGGGCACAATGGTTTAACCCAATCTGGCAACTAAGCACCACACAACTGCTTGCTTACTTTCCCCCAGTGGAATAGGGGAGAGCATCAGAAGGGTAAAAGTGAGAGAAATTCATTGAGATAAAGACAGTTTAATAGATAAAGCAAAAGCCACACATACAAGCAAAGGAAAATGAGGAATTTGTTCACTACTTCCCATAGGAAGGCAGGTGTTCAGCCATTCCCAGGAGAGCAGGGCTCCATCACATATAATGGTTACTTGGGAAGACTGTCAGTGTCACTATGAATGTCCCCCCTTCCTCCTCCTTCCCTCTACTTCCCCCCACTTTATATACTGAGTATGATGTCCTGTAGTATGCAATATCCCTTTGGTTAGTTAGGATCAGCTGTCCTGGCCATGTCCCCTCCCAGCTCCCTGTGCACCCCCAGCCTCCTTGCTGGTGGAACAGTACAAGAACCAAAAAAGGCCTTGACTCTGTGCAAGTGCTGCTCATCAGTAACAAAACCATCTTGATATTTTCAGCCCTTTTTCAGCACAATTCCAAAACACAGCCCAGTACCAGTCACTATGAAGAAAATTAAATCTACCCCAGCCAGAACCAGCACAATGGACTTCTTTTCTCTATTAATTTTGCATAATTATAGGTATTTTCCCCCCCAATAGGTGTCCCATCCCCCACCCCCCCAGTGCTGCCTTTGCAGGAAAATAATTGGAAATTAACAATGAAGTTGGGGTCTTAATGGATAAATGAAATAACCAGTAAAAGAGCCTGTTCTCTGCCATGCAGGGTGGAGTTTGAACAAAGCATTCAGGTCTCAGTTTCCCTATTGAAAATGGGAGCAGTAGCACTTCTTTAATTCAGTCGGCTGCTGAAGTTCATTCAACACTGTCAGGTTCTTGGATAAGGTGGGAATAATTACTTTAGCTAAATTCATTGGAACCTTTGCTATTCTGAAAAACTCACCCATGCTTTAAGGTCAAGGCAGCAAGTGAAGGGGTGAGAAAACTGGCAGGAGATTTTGGGCAAGTTAGGGGTGTGTTTGAGTACAAGGCTGTTTCTGTTCCTTTTTGGTGAAGCCTTTGTCCCTTTCCTCTGAAATGCTCTGTTCCAAGCCCACAGAGCTGAGAAATCTCTTCCTCTCTTGGCAGGTCTGTAAATATGACTATGTTGAGGTTCGCAGTGAGCTGGCTTCTGATTCCAAGCTACACGGCAAATTCTGCGGCTCAGAGAAGCCTGAAGTAATCACATCACATGGCAACAACATGAGATTGGAGTTCAAATCAGACAATACAGTCTCCAAGAAAGGC
This sequence comes from Pardalotus punctatus, assembly GCA_013400915.1. Lineage (NCBI taxonomy): Eukaryota > Metazoa > Chordata > Aves > Passeriformes > Pardalotidae > Pardalotus > Pardalotus punctatus. Next base: position 11,404 of record VZTX01017886.1, on the reverse strand, counting down.
TTTAAAATTCACTACTTCTCTGGTACGTGACTTTATCCTTTCACTTGCTTAGCTGTCTCCTCTGACCAAACCGCTTGGTTTTGGTGAGCTTTCTTCAACCTGCTGTCAGAGCCTGACATGGTTCATTACATCTGAAAGTGTGGTTGCTCTGTGCTGTATCACCTTCATCTTGGGTTCCCAGTGCAGTGTATGGTCCGGTTACATTGTGTAGTGTCAGCAAGATGCATGAGTTGCATTGATGCCTCCAGTCCTTCCACAGCAGGAAGCAATGTGGAACCTAATCCTATAAGTTATTTCTGTCCCTAAAGTGTTAAAGGAAAACTTTTTTCCTCTAAAACTAGAAGATTTAGAAAATTTCCAGAAGTGTTCTGAGTGTTCTGTATAGCAATCATTCCCATCAAAGCAGTGTGTACTAAGGGAAGTTTCTCATCCTCTGTCCTTTGTGTCAGTAATGTACCTTGTTGGCAGGCAGTTCTGGAGGTTAACTGCATGTCATTTGGAAGTAGAAAGTCAATTTTGTTCTATTTTTTCAGCAGAGACTTAGAAGTATTAATGCTTTTGAGGAGAATGATCAGGCAAAATCACCTTGAATTAAGACAGATGCAGAGAAGAATCAGGGCTAAGGGTTTGACTTATTAAATCTAACAGGAGAAGGGATGAGGTGGGTATGATTCATCTAGAAATACGTTTGGGAGTGAGGAGAAAGGAGTGAAAATCCATTGGGGCGTATTTCAGCTTCAGGAAGCAGTTCATACCTTAGATCTTTCTTTACCATCTGGCTGTTTGTGCTCAGACAGAGCTAGTTAGAAATGGAGGCTCATCTGAGCACATAAGAATTTGAAAATATAAAGTAGATCTTTACCTACATTAGTGAATTTGTGTGATGCTTTTCCTGGACTCCATTTTAAAAGAATGAGATGCTGCTGTAAGTTTTTTTTCAGACAGGAGTCTTTAACCAATAAACTTACATCATAAAATAAAACATATTTGTGATACATTTTATGAAATGAAAGGCAGTTGAAGAGAATGGTATCTGGGCTAAAAAGCTGTCTGGACTAATCCAGCAGTAGAGGTTGGAGGTTTTCACTGCTATCTACCTGCCTGGGTATGGGGGTCTCAGCTGGTGACTGTGGTAGCCTGTGTCACTGTCAGCTCAGTGTTTGTTGGTTTGATCCTGCCCAGACAAGGATGAATGCTCCAAAGACAATGGTGGTTGCCAGCATGAATGTATCAACACCTTTGGGAGCTATATGTGCCAGTGCAGAAATGGCTTCATGCTGCATGAAAACGGCCATGACTGTAAAGAAGGTAAAATCCCCATTCCTGCTCTCGGGAAAGCCAACGTACTTCAAACATGGTTTGGTTCAGGGCGCTTCCTGTCCTGTGTTGGAAGGAAGTTTGTACAGCATACCAGGCAAGAGCACTGAAAAAGCCCCAGCTAGCTGAAAAACTACCTAGAAAAAGGACCATTCCCATTCCCCAGTCTTGCTCTCTGTATGGCCCATGGGGATGGACAGGGTGGGGGAGAAGTGGGACTAGCAAAAGGAGTGTCTGTGGGTCACTGCTGCTTCATTTAATTTATTGTGTTTGAGTCAGAAGAGAAAGGATGGGCTGATCTAACCACTTGCTGATGCCAAAATTACCTTTCTTCCCAGACCCCTACCCCCTGCTGTGTGCTGCCATTGCTTTCCTGTGCATGATCTGCTGTCCTTATCTGATCTCTCCATGAGCTGATTCAGCTTTCCAAATTGGAAAAACAGTTCAAGGCTGAGATAGCAGCAGAGTCAACGTGGTGGAGGGGTTGACATTATGGCCCTAGGAACAGAGCAGATGAGGTGAAGGACCAGGAGAATAGATTAGGGAGTGAGGACATCGATGAGGTTAATGAGGCCCAGGGGAATGAGATGGTCCATTTCACCATCTGCCAGGTTAGCACAAAAAAAGTATAGGACAAACACACCAGAACTATAGAGAAGGTCTTGTCTGGTGACTGAAGCCTTCCCCATCTCTGCCCTGTCAAGGGTCTCAATGGCAGAGAGGAACATGTAGGACACTACAGGGTTGCCATGTGGGACTTGCCCCAATGTGATTTCTCTCTCCCAAGCTGGTTGCGAACACAAGCTGAGTGGTGCAGAGGGAACGATGAGCAGTCCCAACTGGCCTGACAAGTATCCCAGCCGGAAAGAGTGCACCTGGGACATCTCTGCAACACCTGGCCACCGAGTGAAAGTAGTGAGTAACCAGAGAGGGGGAGTGTGAGGCAAGAAGCAGGCTGGGTTGTGAGGAGCTGAAGTGACTTCCCACCACCACTGTGTGAGTGGGAGGCTGATGCCCTCACATCCTATTAGGGGCTCTTGGAGGAGAGTGTCCTGGGATGCTGCCCTGGCTTGCAAAAGGGCAGAAGATCTCAGAAGGACACAAGGTAGAGAAGAGGCAGCTTGGAGGAGACTCCATCAGATGACAGCTGTGGAGTGTTGCCCTCTGTAAACAGATGGCATAAATACCCTCCTACCCCTACCCCTCCTTATGAGCCACTCTGTTGGGGCCATATCTGCATTAGGTGGTGGCTGAGCCAGCCCCCAGCTGCTCTGAGGGAGAGGTGTCAGGCCCATTTTACAACATAGCCTGATGCAAGTGGCAGGACATGCCCAAAGCTGTGCAGATGGCCCATGTACTGGGGGAAATAATCCCTGTGCTCAGTGGAAGTAATATTGCAAAACAGCCCGTCTGGTGTGCTGGGCAGGATTTCCAACAGGAAAAATAAGTGTTATAAGGCTTGTGGTTGATAAGTGTTGTCATGCACCTATGCGAGGCAGCAAGACTAAGGCAACACAGCACATTGATAGGGAATTTTGAGCTTTGCCACCCCGAGACTACTCTTGCCTGAAACCACATTCTGTTTTAGTTTGTGGGGAGAACGGGACAGATGTACCATTTGATCTGTTTCTCACTTGGCATGTCGTCCTATGCTAAATTGTATACTCAGTTTTACAGATGTCTGTCTTAATTCTCCATGTTCTTCCTGTAGACCTTCAATGAGTTTGAGATTGAGCAGCACCAAGAATGTGCCTATGACCACTTAGAAATATATGATGGGCCCAACAGCAAGTCACCTATCCTTGGCCGCTTCTGTGGCAGCAAGAAACCGGACCCTGTAGTGGCTTCTACCAACAAGATGTTCCTCAGGTTTTACTCTGATGCTTCTGTGCAAAGGAGAGGTTTCCAGGCAAAGCACAGCACAGGTAAGCTGGTTGCCTGCCAGTACCCCAGTGCCATAAGATGTCAACAAGTCTCACTGCATTTTTTAAAAGGTAAAAACAGACACACCTTTCTCCCAAATAAGCTTAGCCTGAATTTTAAGTGGTGTATATTCAGTTCCCAGACCATTGCCAGCACCATACCATAAATACCAGCTCCCATAACAGCACAGGTGAGCTGGTTGCGTGCCAGTACCCCAGTGTCATAGAATGTCATTAAGTCTCACTGCATTTTTTACTAGGTAAAAACAGACACACCTTTCTCCCAAATAAGCTTAGTCTAAGTTTTAAGAGGTTGTGTATTCAGTTCCTGGATTGTTGTCAGCCCCATACCATAAATACCAGTTCCTACAACAGCTTGGAAGTCTCTTGGTATTGGATATTCCTGCTCATGCTCTTTTATTGAAATTGGGGGTGTTTGGTTGAGCAACAGTCCCTTCTGTTCCATATCAACCACTGGAAAAGGAGATGATGCAATTTAGCCCATGTATTAGCCCATCCACAGAACAGGCCCACTTTAGATTGATTATGGTAGAAGCAGAGCTGTGCTGTGGACAGACACAGCTTGATCCTCCTATCTGTGGCAGCACAGGGGTGGGTGTGTTGTGCCAACATTGATTTCTTTGAAATCCCTGCCACAACAGGTGAAACATGCTTGGAGTGGCTGTGCATGTGACACTGGTGAAGAGGCGTCTTCCTCATTGGCTGCAGGAAAACTCTGCGCTAAAGCACACGTTCTGCACAAACACAGGCCTAGTTTTGTGCATTGAGTGGGCAGAAAATGATTGGTTTTGTCCCCAGTTTTTTTATGTGCTTTAGCTTCCTGCTGACAAAAGATTTGGGGTCAGAATTTCATCTACAGGACAAGTGCAAAGAACAAAGCAATTGCTTTCTAAAACAATAAATTTTCCTGGAATATGTGTCAAGAACCCCATCCTGCCAGTTTAAACTGGTCACCTCTCTCCGTGTGTGTTCTGTACCAAAAGAACCAAGGTCCTCTAAGCTATGTGGGTCTTTGATTCATGGGTGATTGTAGAATTCACTGCTTTACTGTAGTTTGGTGCAGTGTTTAATTACCTTCCCTATTGCACTTCAAGCTGGAGGTCTCCTCTGCTCATGACTGACCCAGAAGTGGGATGAGTCCTTTTTGTGAGTAGGGACTGTGAGAGACTCTTTTGTGTCCTTTTCTCCCTTCAGAGTGTGGTGGGCTCTTAAAGGCTGAAATACAAACTAAGGAGCTATATTCCCATGCTCAGTTTGGAGATAACAACTACCCAGGTCAAGCCAACTGTGAGTGGGTGATTGTAGCTGAAGATGGTTATGGGGTGGAGCTAATATTCCAGACATTTGAAATTGAGGAGGAGGCTGACTGTGGGTACGACTACATGGAGATTTACGATGGTTACGACAGCACTGCACCCCGTCTGGGACGCTTCTGTGGCTCAGGGGTAAGCCATGATAGTGGTGATTTGAGAGGGATCACTGAGGGTGGCAAGGAAGTATCCTCATACCATTTTTGGAGAGGGGCAGCTGTCACAAACTGGTGATGAGAATGCTTTGTGGCTGGGTTTTGCCTCTTCCCCTTACATAGGAGATCACAGCCATTTTATTTGATGCGCAGAGTTGGCTGGAAAATCTTGTTGTCTGACTGTCCCTTTTTAGCTCAGCATGAGCGTGAGACTGCTGTGCCCCAGCCCTGCCATGAACATGTTGTGTAAATGTGGGAAATGGCTTCCAAGGCCAGTTTCATCCTCAGTCACTTCTGGGTTGCCAAGTTACGTTGTGGCTGTTCTATGGCAAGGGTGAACAGTGGAGGGACTTAGAGCTGCTTGCTACCTCCAGGATGGCATGCTGTCTCCTAAACTGTCACCTGCATCCCCATTACCAGGAGTGACTCTAGCATGAGTTGATGGCGTGTGGTTTTTAAAATCAGAAGGTCTGTATTTGATTTCTCTGGGACTTCAGCAATGAAATGGAGAAGTTTCTACTGAATTTAGAGAGGCAATGAGGGAGCAGGTGTGTAGAAGAAGTTCTCACAAATTGGGGAAATGGTCTGGAAAATAAATAAAGTCATAGCAGCTTGGTGTGAAGAAGTTCAGGGCAGCAGGGTAGTAATCTACCTACCTGCACAATGACAAATGAAGAATGGCTGGGAAAGGGAAGCACAAGGAGATTGTAGCAGGTCACAAGAGTGTGGGACATAACCAGAGTTCTCATGTAAGATAAGTGTCTGAGTTATTTGAACCCTGGGAGAGTCTCGGCTGCCAAACAGGTTCCAATTTATATTGTATCCTATCCTGAAAAGACAATGACAAATTAGAGGAAACCTGAAGACTAGAACAAGAATATCCAGGGAGTCCTGTGAAAAAAGTAAGTGGAAGAACTGGGATTGTAGAGTGGATTGGCATCAGACTTCAAACATAAAGAGCAAAGGAATATGCTTAGGAAGGTGGATCAGGGCTGGAGGTACTGAGCATTGAAGTCTTCATGTTTACTGGCCAATCTGTCTTCACTATGGGCTTAAACTCTAGTATCATAGTATAGACAGTTACTTAGTCTGCACGCTTGACCACTGTGTACTGTCTTTTTTCCTTTTCTGCAGCCTCTGGAAGAAATCTATTCTGCAGGAGATTCCATCATGATTCGATTCCATACAGATGACACCATCAACAGGAAAGGATTTCATGCCCAATACATAAGTACCAAATTTCAGGATGCATTGCACATGAGAAAGTAGTTTGACTGCTCCTCACAGACGTTCCCTATCTAAAGATTGAGACATTTAACTGTGATCTTTATCTTTTTTTTTTTTTCTTAAAAGCTTCTGTGCCCTTGGCCAAAAGCAGTGTACAGTATTTTCTGTAACTAAACAAAATCTAGTCTCAAAGGTTTGCCTCTGCAATTACTAGCATGACCCTTTCTTGTTAACATACCCAGGACCAAAAAATTGTCCTCTAATCATACCTGCCAGGGCATAAACATTGTATTTTGCACAACTTGCAATGGGGCTGAGTGAAGACTGAACTTGAATTGAGAATAGCCTTCTTTTCTTGCATATCTTGTTTCTAAGTGACATTTCCCAAGCATTTACATGAGGTGTCTGAACATATTTTCTGGAGCAGGTGATTTGGACAGACAACTAGTAGGATTTTTTCAAAGGACTTTGTGAGCCACCCATTCTCCCCTACCTGCCCCAAATACTCTGTGCAATAAGAGAACAACCAGATGGCTGTGCTTGCATCATTCTTTCTGTCTTGTCTATTTATTATCTTGCTTATTGTTGAGTGGAGAGCAAGGCAGGGGACAGGGACAGTCTCTTTAGGGCTGCTAGCTACTTGAATTCTAGGGAATGAGAAGGACACTGTGTTTGGTTTGCAGTAATTGTCATGGTGTATGTTGAATGGGAGTACTTCAATAGAGTGCCCGAGGGAAGGCTGGTGGCTGACATGGAAATGCTGTGGTGAGATGCAAGGCGTGATGTGTGATGGTAGCAAAGATTAGTGACAGGAGTGCTGACAGCATGCTCCAGTTACACCACCATGAAAGGCAGCTCAGAGGGCTTTGGCAGCGGCCCAGGCCTTATCTTAAATAAGGAATCTCTCCTCCTCACTCCACCCATGCCTGCTTTCTCTGCCTTCTTTACGCTGCTACTACGTTTCCTACTACCACTTCCCTGTGAGCCTTTCCTTTTCACAGCTGAGCTGCTCTCCCCGGGGTTCCCCACCACAACCTAGGAGTGCTCTGTAACTTCAGCTGGCCAGAACATCTCACCAAAGGAAATGCTGGGGCAGGGGGAGTCAGGGTGTCCCTGAGGCAGAGCGACACAGGTCGCGCTGCAGGTCAGCTCTGGTGTTCTCTGGGAACCTGTCAAACGTGTGCAAGGTGCAGGCATGGGACTAAGAATGGAAGAGCTCTTCTGGTTTCTGCTTCCTCTCCGTTCGTCACTGGTGCATGGCCCAGTCTCTTAACTTCATGGCAAGGGTGCAAGTGAAATAATGACTTAGAACACTGGGCTATAAGGCACAGACATGCTCTTGTTTTCTTGTGAAAGCTATTCAGCCACAGGCTTGAAGAATTAACAGGTAGCTTGGTGCTTCTTTCAGAAAAAAATAAGGAAAAGTGTGCTTTTGGGGAAACTACTGTAATTGCGCAGGTGATATGAGAGGAGAAAAAAACTTTAGTCTGAATGTTTCATTAAGGCACTCATGGGCAATTATGTGCTAAAAGCTGAGGTATGTTAGCTTTAATAAAGTATTTATAATCCAAGGATTACTATGTTTACATAACCATTGAGCTGTCAGGCTCTGGGATGACATCTCCTCTCTGGTGTATGACTGTGGAGAAGTGTGGGGCCAGTGCCACTGTCAGGCACAAACAACATTCCTGGAGATGAGGGCATTTTCAGATGGATAATAAATAGACCCAGCCCTCTCCAGGAATCCTTGAATAGAATATGGTCCAAGTATTGTGAATACTAGGAGAAGCAAATGCATGAAAATATTTTCTTGCTTAGAACAAGAAAAGTAAAGTAATTTATACACACTCACAGAGGATTATATGTATATAAAATGTGCATGTGGAAGACCAGTAGTCAAAGCCTTAATAAGTGTAATGTGAACAATACTGTACCATTGACTATAGCTTTATTGCAGGCTATATAAAATAGTGTTATTTCTGTTTTGGTTTTGGTGTTTTGGTTTGTTTTATTTTATCTCTACTTTGTTTCTTTTTTCAATTTTGTGGCCTTTTTGCAGGCAAGACCTCTGATCTCGAGCTGTTTGACCATGCAGGTCTGGGGAAGTGAGCTCTGCTAGATGGGATGTGTGTTTGTCCTTCTCTTTCTTCCTCCAGTTCAAGCAAAATTTCAGTGACTCAGGTGTGGAAATAAAAGTGTGACATCAATCCCTGTGAAACAGAAGCAAAGTTTCAGGTGACAAGCAGCAGTTCAAGTTTCCTGACCCTCTAGGGGCAGCAATGGCTCTAGGGAAAAGTGACTGTAGCAGCTTCCCATGTACTTTAAGATCTTGGTTTCACATTCTGGTAATTTCTTACCTACCCCAGACTGGTTTGTTGCAGATGCTTGCAATGTGGTTTGACAGATCTACTACACTTGTTAGCATTCATCCAGGTGTCTTTTGTGACAGTGTGTTCACAAATGTTGTACTGTGCATTTCAACCAATGATCTATGTAGAATATTTCTGCTGTACTGACTGAACTTAACAGTCAATAATTCTAAATGTGTGAAATTTTCTTTAAAAAAATGTCAAACCCTCTGATGTGTGAATATGTATTCTGGTCTTTGTGTGGTTTTACATTTCACTAACTAAAATAATGTTTAAAGCGGGAGAAGAAGAGGGTGTAGGGACAATCACAAATGTACCTGTGCCCACGGTGAGTCTCTGCTTTCATTAAAGACTGTGGATTCAATTGCACATTCTGTTGTATACATGCATTTTCCACTTCCTCAAGGGGTGGAAATTTCTTACTACATTCCTTGTTCTACCAAGTGTTGTTTGTGTCTACTGCTAATACCAGTATAGCAGTACTGGTACTGCCAGGTATTACCAGCAGTACTGATAATACCAGGATGGAACTTTCCTGTGGCCCTTCAGGTTTTTATTGGCTTTTGCAATCAAGGGAGCATTTAGAAAGTGGAGCAGAGAAACAAGTTGGCCAGACAAAGGCCATGTGTTGCTCACACTTTAGTGTGCTGAGATGCAGATCTGCAGTGATAAATATTAGGGATCTGGGAATTAGTCCATAAGTATGTTTCAAAGGACTAGGCTCATTTGCTACACTACAGGCTATGGCCTTCAGCAGCAGTCCCAAAGACCAGAGACTTGAAACTTCTGTGCAAAGGAGAGCAGGATGAGACAGATGTTTCTTACTGCAAAGTTGTGGTCTGCATTCTGTGGCAGCAAAATGCTGGTAAGGCAGCACCTAAGATGCTTTTCTTTTTCTTTCCACTACCTGATGTCCACCGTGCTTGCTAAGGACCACGTCTGTGTTCTTGCCCCAATACACACCTAGTTCATTTATGTCTCATTACTCAGAACATTTCTTGTGGTGTGTCACAGCTACCTAAACCTTCATGGTGTCTGAATTTCCTTGCAGCTGTTCCCAAAGGCACAGGAGCAATGGAGATGAAGTAAGGAATGAGCATCCCCATGTAGCCTCCTGCACCAGAGTACCATGGCACACTGTGACCCAGTAGCACAACTTACTTCAGACAAAAAATGATGCCTCAGACCAGAGAGGCTCATTGGGCTCAACATCAAGCCAGCAGAAATCTTCCACTTTGTCCTGGCATTTCCAGCAAATGTTCTGGCAGATGAGGTGCTAGCCTTAGAAAGCAAAAGCAGGATTCCCCTCTGTGCCTCACGTTAAGTGCACTCTTAGAAGCTGCCTTATTTGCCATGCAGCTGGTAGAAAAGAGATGGAGGCTCCAGTGTCCTGAAGCCCAGCTTCTCAGGTACATGTCAGTGCCTGGATGTGCTGGGATCCAGCCAGTTTGTTTGAGTCAGCCCAAGAGAAATGCCATCATCTCTTCCTCTTTGCAGGTCCTGCACGTATTAGCAGGAAGAGAAGCTTATCCTAAAAGGAGCACTAATCCTGGCATTGGGCAGTCTGCTGTTACTGCATGCAGGGATTTTTCATGGAGAAGAGCGAAATGGTGAGTGGGAGGTAGTTGGGTCTTTGGATGGGAGTAGTGGGGGGAGGTTAGAAAACAGCAGAGGTGAGGCCACTGGACCACGCATCTATTGGTTGAAAAGCTCCCTGAGAGTGTTTAACCTTCTTGTTCTCTGCCCCAACCAGATAATTCAAACTCACTCTTTCATTAGCTTTGCATTTCCTTATGGTGCAACAGTTTCAGATACCTGCTTGGATTTTAGCATCTGCCTCAGCCTTTCAGTCCTGGAGGCGCTGCCTGCTCTTAGGGCAGCTGGAGCAAAGAAGAGGCTGGTGTCCTGGATTGTGAAGCGGACCTCTGCACCGTCATTCTAGCGGGCAGGTGTCAAGTGGACCCTGTTATTATTTCCAAATGAAAGAGCATTTTCACATCCAACTTAGAATACGTAGGATACTATCCCAAATATTATCCCATGTGGTTATTTATCCCCAGAGTATGTCCTGCATTCTGGAGCTGTTTAGAAACAGGGCATTTTGTCACTGCTCTGTGCTGTTTGTCACTGTTTTGTTCATTGCCTCTGATGAATTAAACATCCCAGTGGGCAGGAAGGGTAATGAATATGAATTATCCTCTCTGAGACCTCCAGATGTAAGCCATCTTTTAACTTGTTCTCAACACAGCACACATGCTGCTGAGTTCCTGACTACAGGACTGGCTTTGAGGGTAGCCTTAGACTAATGGAAAGCTCAAGATAATCTCCTCCCCATTCATGCCTGGGTCTCATACATGCCTGCTGTTTCAGGTTGCACATCTGTCCATTTGATGCAATCCCAGATGAGCAGTCAGTGATGGCTTACCATTGTTTTAGAGTACACAAGCAGTAGAGCTGCAGCCTTTGTGGGAAAGAAATAGAGGGGCAAGGAGAGATGGACCTGAGATGTGGGCAAATAAATTACCTTCAAAATAATGCTAAACATTTCCAAAAGGAGGTGGAAATTCTGGCACACAATTTTCTCTGCCATACTCAGGTGGTCTCTAAATGCCTTGTGACAATCAATCACAGAAATTATATTTTGCCTCTAGGACTTTATATGACCATGGTGCAGGGGACAAGTATCTATGTAAATGAAGATCAAGACAAATACAACGAACTGAACATCCAAACACAGCCAAAGCACATGGGAACAAAGAAGCCCAGGAAAAAGGTCATCTATGGTGGAATATTGTTATGAAAACCATCCAGCCTCTAACGGAAAGAAAAGCAGTAAATTGTAGCTTGGGCCAGAAATAAGAGATAGTACCCTTTTCCAAAATTAATTCATTTTAATAAAGAATATGTAAATTCCTGCAGTGATACTGATGGTGGAAAAGAGCAGCCAGAGAGTTCCTTGCAGTCTCTGCTGCTCCAGTAAATGATCTTACAACAACCTGCAAAAAGCGTGAATGCATTCTTTTCACTTAGCAGAAAGCTCCGAGGCTGCAGGACCACCTATGCCTCCAGCACCAGGAGCCTTC